>CM069174.1:8341700-8374200 GCA_035221665.1 Okamejei kenojei
AGTGAGAGAGAGTGTGTGTGTGTGTTAGTGTGTGTGTTAGTGTGTGTGTTAGTGTGTGTGAGTGTGTGTGTCAGTGTGTGTGAACGTTTGTGTGAGTGAGTGTGCGAATGCGTGTGTGTTAGTGTGTCCGTGTGTGTGAGTGTGTGTGCCAGTGGGTGTGTGTTAGTGTGTGTGAGTGTGTTTGTGAATGTGAGTGTGTGTGAGAGAAAGTGTGTGTGTGTGTCAGTGTGTGTGTGTCAGTGTGTGTGTGTCAGTGTGTGTGTAACTGTGTTTGTGAATGTGTGTGTGTGTGTGTGTGTGAGGGTGTGTGTGTGAGGGTCAGTGTGTGTGTGCGTGTGTGTCTGAGAGAGAAAGGGCGAGAGAGAGAGAGACAGACAGACAGAGAGAGAGAAAAGGGAGAGACAGACAGACAGACACACACACACACACACACACACACACACACACACACACACACACACACACACACACACGCACGCACACACACACACACACACACACACACACACACGCACACACACGACAAACGCGACCGAACGGGGACATAACCCAGATTGGCCACTCGTTGCAACTACACGCAGGCGACAGAAACAAACGGACCGCGACGGGACAGGCAGCCAGTTCGAGGAAGGTGCGGGCAATAGCTTTATGGGCGAGAGGGACGGGGGGGGAATGGGATGTGGTCAATGGAACACGTTTTAATATATATCTCCAAGGCGCGAGGTTCTGAGCGAATTTAACCGTTAGTTAAGCAATCCTTTCAAATGCCGGCTTTGGCATCTGCTGTTGGAAAGAATGCGACTACGTTTTGTTCCGTGATCCGCCATTTGGACAAGATTTGGACTGGCAGCCGTTTTCCCCGGTTGCCGCTCAATGAACCATCCAGGACGAAGTCTTTCCACACTGGGTTATATTACACACCCCGCCGCACCAGTCCGTTCACTGGCTTCTCAAACGAGGGCTTAACTTTTTATTTTTATTTCTTGTCCATCTTCGGTTTAAACCCGCATCTGCAGATCCATCATCCACTTTACCCTTTAGCTCAGACATGTTCTGCGCGAACTCCCGCGGGCTCTTTATCAGTAAGAAACTGTTACAATTTCTCGATGTAATTTACAACATAAAAGGGCCCTGGTTTATATGGCGTGTTTTTCATGTTAGGGCCAATAGTGTACACAGTACTGGAGTAACTCAGCGGGCCAGACAGCGTCTATTGGGGGAATGGATTGTCCGAAAAAGGGCCCCAAACCCGAAAAGTCGCCCGGCCCTTCCCTCCACAGATGCTGCCTGACCCGCTGAGTTACTCCAGCACTCTGTGTTTTGCTCAAGATTCCAGCACCTGCACCTCCAACAAACAGCGCCGGTCTCTGTGTAAGGTGGGAAGCAATGAGGCCGGCTGGCGCACAAGGAAGGTTTTGCAAGCATCAATGATAAATTAGTATTTATATGGAGTAGGATGTATTAATGCTAATCGATCATTTACACCCACACCCGATGCCAGCCTCGTGTCCAACACACTCGATGTATACACGTTCACTCTCTGTGTATACGCTCCATGTGTACACTCTCATACCACAACATCCTCTCGTTGTCAATCTTTACAATTGCTCTCCGCTCTCTGGTGCGGGACGTGAACCCACATCTCGGAAGTTGAGTGTAGAAATTGGCGTCTGAAGAAGGGTCCCGACCCGAAACGTCACCCATCATTTTCTCCAGGGATGCTGCCTGACCCGCTGAGTTACTGCTCCAGCACTCTGTGTCCTTGAGTGTAAACCAGCATCTGCAGTTGCTTGTTTGTCCAGAGATGCTGCCTGGTCAGTAGACAATAGACAATAGACAATAGACAATAGACGCAGGAGGAGGCCATTTGGCCCTCCGAGCCAGCACCGCCATTCAATGTGATCATGGCTGATCATCCCCAATCAGTGCCCCGTTCCTGCCTTTTCCCCATATCCCCTGACTCCGCTATCTTTAAGAGCCCCATGTAGCTCTCTCTTGGAAGCATCCAGAGAACCGGCCTCCACCGCCCTCTGAGGCAGAGAATTCCACAGACTCACAACTCTCTGTGAGAAAACGTGTGTTTCCGTTGAGTTAGCCCAGCATTTTGCGTCGAACTCGGAAATTGAGTCTGAAGAAGGGTCTCGACCCGAAACGTCGCCTATCTCCTTCGCTCCTTAGATGCTGCTGCACCCGCTGAGTTTCTCCAGCTTTTTGTGTAACCCTCGGAAATTGAGTCTGTTCAATGGAACCCAGGCTGACACTCGGCAGATTCTTATGTTACACGAATGATTTACCAGCGCCAAGCTTGTGTTTTTTTTCTGAAATAAATGTTTCAGATCTGTTGCTGACAGATCTGGACACACCTCCCACGCTACCGGGGGGGGGGGGTGGGGGTGAGAGAGGCACAGTTCGAGCAATTCAACCCGAAATCATGATTTGCAGCAAACTTGCCAATCCTGTCTAAAAGATGATGTCAGGTTTCTGAATGGTCCTTCCGTAAGCCCAGGTACCGTCTGATTCACACCTACGCCGTCGTGGACATTGGACTTTGGTTATGGAACCGATGTGCTACAATGCTGAGAACCGCATTCTACAGATAGACGCAAAACGCTGGAGTAACTCGCCGGGCCAGGCAGAATCTCTGAAGAGAAGGAATAGGTGACGTTTCGGGTCGAGACCCCTTTTTTTCAGAACTGCATCATGTATCTTCCCCTTCGCTCTACCCATGGCGCTAGATTTTGAGTGTTTGAGAAGGAACTGCAGATGCTGGAAAAATCGAAGGTAGACAAAAATGCTGGAGAAACCCAGCGGGTGCGGCAGCGTCTATGGAGCGAAGGAAATAGGCAACGTTTTCGGGCCGAAACCCATCTTCAGAATACTTCGCTAGAGTTTGAGTTGATCGCATTTATGTGTGGTATTATCTGATCTGTGCGGATAGCAGGCAGAAGAAAGCTCGTCGTTGTACGTTCGTACACGTGACTATAATAAGCTGAAACCTAAACGGGCAAACTTAAGTTTGAACAACAAAAACGGCAAAGGCGTGGAGAAACCTTTAGCGTTCCCCACGCTGAAAGGAAAGGCGCAATGGGGGCGAATAGGAGATGCATTTTCAGAAACTTGCCTACTTACTTACTGCCCATACAGCAACACTCCTGTGTGTTCTGGGATCGTTTCTGGACACTACCCCAGGTCAGGTCCATTGTTTTCATTCCCTCCTCTACAGTTCGACGCCAGGTGGCTTTGGGTCTCCCTCTTTTCCTGTTCCCGTCCGGCGCCCAGTGCAGGGCCATTCTTGGGATGCTGTCTGCTTCTCTTCATCCCAGCATCTGTCGATAGCCCTGGAGGTCCATCACGCCCAGTAGCGTTGATTCCTTCAGTTGCTGTTTCCGCAACATATGTGTTTTACGAGGCAGGGTTGTTAGCCCCAGTGCTCAACCTCCAACCTGGAGGACCAGTGGATCGCTGAGGTTTCCCCACCCAAAGTTTCCGTGCGGTTCCCGGAGGTTTTTGTCAGTCGAAAGTGGTTTCCGCTTGTTCTATGTTCCGGCGATTATTTCAAAAAATTGAAAAAACCTCCGGGAACCTGACAAAAACCTCCGGGAACCTGACGGAAACCTTGGGTGGGGCGCAAAGTCTCCAGAGGTTTCCGTTCAGGTTTCCTAAGTGGGACAGGGGCATAGCAGGAGACGAATCTCCCGCTGGCGTAGCTCTAGGGGTCATGGAGACACACAAGCTCCCCGACCACGACAAGGTTGCAATCCAACGGGGAGATTTTCAGAAACACGTGTGACTAGATATAGAGAGATACCAGGAACCGCAGATGCTGGAATCTTGAGCAAAACACAAAGTGCTGGAGGAACTCAGCGGGTCTTGGTTGGCATGGGCAAGTTGGGCCGAAGGGCCTGTTTCTATGACTCTATGAGATGCACAACACGTTCTTTTAGCAACACATGTCTAAAGAAGGGTCTGGACCCGAAACCTCACCAATTCCTTCTCTCCAGAAACGCTGGGTTACTCAAGCATTTTGTGTCTTTATCTTTGCTTTTCGGTATAATCCATACACGAGGCCGTATGCAGTCACACTGTTTGGCAACGCCGACTGACCTGTTTGTTATCTCTGTTCCTCCCCCCTTTTCTCAGACATCAGAGAGACGGCCTTCGTTCACGCCATCACCTCGGCGGGGGTAGCGTACGCCGTGACTCAGGCTTGCAGCTCGGGTGAGCTGCTCCAGTGCGGCTGCGAGAACGAGCTGGGCCGCGCCCCGCCGCCTCCGGCTCAGGCTCCGGGCTCGGGCAGGGATCCGAGCCCTTGGCAATGGGGAGGATGCGGGGACGACGCGGAGTTCGGTTACGCCAAGTCCAGGCAGTTCATGGACGCCAGAAAGAGAAAAGGTCAAAGTGACATCAAATCCTTGATAGATCTGCACAATAACGAGGCAGGCCGTCTGGTAGGTTTAGGTCCAGAAATGTATCTGTTGTCTTGTGCATGTGTATAGAATTAGATGCTTCTTTGCTTATTGTAATCTGTGTGCGGTGATAATTGTCCTCCTTGTATAATGTATATAGGGTGAGAAATCGTGAATAAGGAAGGTTGCTTCTCCGAGCGATCAACATTTCCCTTGATCTGCGTCCCCTTTGATTTCTCATTTTCACACCTAATCCTTCCATATCTCTGTGTGTCTCTCTCCCCTGACTTTCAGTCTGAAGAAGGGTCTCGACCTGAAACGTCACCCATTCCTTCCTACCCAGAGATGCTGCCAGTCCCGCTGAATTATTCCAGCTTTTTCTGTCTTGCTTCTGCTGTGAAAGTTCTTGGCAGTGGTGGTACAGTTGTATCATAGAAACACAGAAACATAGAAAATAGGTGCAGGAGGAGGCCATTCGGCCCTTCGAGCCTGCACCGCCATTCAATATGATCATCCAACTCAGTATCCCGTACCTGCCTTCTCTCCATACCCCCTGATCCCCTTGGCCACAAGGGCCACATCTAACTCCCTCTTAAATATAGCTGTTGGAAATATAGCTTGTTCCATACACCCACCATCCTTTGTGTAATAAAGGTATCCCTCAGGTTCAATTCAATGGCATTTCCATTCAATTATACTTTATTATCACATGTAATGATGGGGAGTGGTTCAGTTCCTGGACGGGTGAGTCAGAGATAAAAGCAGATAATTCTGAAATAGCCGTCAGGTTACGCATGATCTGTAGAGCGTGAAACAAGAGTTAGGATGATGATGTTCGATCAGAATGAGGTCAAAATGGACATAGTCATAGATCGTACAGAGTGCAAATATCACATTCGACACAACTATCCACGCCGACCAACGTGCCCCATCTACACTAGTCCCACCTGTCCACGCTTGTCCAATATCCCTATAAACCTATCCTATCCATGTACCTGTCCAAATGTTTCTTAAATGTTGCAACTGTACCTGCCTCAATTACCTCCTCCAGCAGCTTGTTCCATACACCCACCACCCTTTGTGTAATAAAGGTATTAGGTTCAGGTTCAATTCAATGGCATTTCCATTCAATTATACTTTATTATCACGTATACCTAGGCACAGTGAAATGGTTATTGATTCATTCTTCCCGTTTATTTCAGAGTTCTAGCGTTTTCAGTTTTATTTCGCTTTTTAACACTGAATCCTGACATAATGAATTAACCGCATGAGTTCAAATATGGCAGCAGAGGACTTCAACTCATTCAATAATCTGGGTTTTAAAATTGGAACAAGGTGCTTCCATAACGGCGACCAGGAGGCTCTGAGATGGTTGCTCATGGAAAGACATTTGATAGGCCGACACCAGTTGCAGCAATGTGACTGACTTTGAAGTAACAGCCCACATCTTAGGAGTCAAACACTTTGCTGAAGTGTAGAGTGTTCTTAAGTGAATGGCAATATGCCTGTTGCATTTCCCCCTCACTGGACCCCTGACCTTGTTTGTTGTTTCTGGAGATCTCCACACTTAACTCAATCCAAACCCAATTCTCAACATTCTTCTCTTCCCCCCACCACAACTTTGTTCTATTCTTTGCCTTCAGTATGGATCTAATTTCCCCTCAAAGATTTCCCCCTTCTGCCTTAAATAGCCCCTGTGGAAAAAGATTCCATGTCGTGACTTGGTGTAAGTTTCTGCTATCATTAATAATCTTAAATGAATTGGTCATTGACTCTCCAAACATATGACCTGTCTCCCATTGTTTACCCTATCAGAAACCCTCACAATTTTGGAAGCATCCACTAACTGATCTCTCCTTCGAGCAAAATAGTCCCAGTAATTTTACAAAATAGTTTCTCATCTGACACCGTGACCTGTTCAATTCCCAAAGGTTTACGAGAATTGCAACTTGTTTATCTGAAAGTGCACTACAGTATATACAGTGCATGCAATTTTATATAATCAGCCAGTTAGATATTCATATAAACTGGATTTGCTAGTTGCACAGATAATAATAAGTGCACAATTTGAATTCTGAACGCTTCACTTATTATTGATTGAAAGCACAATTTGTAACGTGCATGGAGCTAGATATGTAAGTACACTAGGAGGGAATTAATAACATTGAAATAATCTGTCATTGTACACAAAATAACAGTGCAGAGATAAAGAATTGGGAGAGATTCCAGTGGATTGTTCTGGTCCAAAACCAATTTAGATGTGAGATAACCAGTTCCTTCCCACAGATGTTACTTCCCTGTATGAAAACCATATCTTTTGATAAACGCACGTCAAGATGAAGGATTTTATTGTTATGGATTCCACATCTCCGCTTCCTCACCCCTGACCAGGTCAGTAGTGTGCATTGCGATTTCTTGCAGGCAAACAAAAAGGGTATAATGATGGTTTCTGCAAGAACTCGCAATGTTACCCATGTTACCCACACCAATGGCGGTTGGAGACCAGTTGAGAATCTCTAAATTAATTCCACTTCGAAACCCAGCTGCTGCCCAAAATACTTCTTAATCCCTAGGCTACACTGTAGTGGAACACATTTTCCATTAGTAGAATGGGAGTGTTGGAAAACATTGCAGTTTCCAGATTCTGGTTAATTTTGATCTTTCAAACTTAAATACATTTGTACAATCTCACTTAATGCAAAATATCCTTGTGTTATTTTGACATGCTTCCCATGTCTAATCCATTAAAAAAATAAAGGTTAACAACAATTCTGTTCAAATATATCGACATGAACCCCGGTAGAAAATAATAAATTGCGAACTGATTGTAAATCGTACAAATACTTGGCAGTCCCAGTATGTTCCTAAGTGGAAGGGTCCTTAACCATAAGTCCATGCACAAACCATGTGTATATAAATATGATTTTATTTCAACGGGGAAGACGCATGAGTAACACATTACAGTTTCCAACAGAAAATTAGCTAAAGCTGGAGACATGTGTCGGAAGGAACTGCAGTTGCTGGCTTCAACCGAAGATAAGACACAAAAAGCTGGAGTAACTCAACGGATCAGACAGCATTTCTGGAGAAAAGGATTAGGTGATGTTTCAGGTTGAGACCTTTCCCCGAACGTCACCTGTTCATATTCTCCAGAGATGCTGTCTGACCCGCTGAGTTATTCCAGCCTTTTGTGTCTAAAAACGGGAGACTTTACAGGTCTGCTTATTGGAAACAGGCAGCAATGGGGAAATAGTCAAAATGTACATTGATCAATATTAACCTCCCAAAGGAAATGTTATTGTGCTAATTATGCCTCAAGCATAATTTGAACTAAAGGTCTGGTTTTCTTTTTAACGTGGCATTAATGAGGATGTTGCCAAGATGTAAGGGTCTGAGCCATAGGGAGAGGTTAGTCAGGCTTGGACTCTACTGCTTGGAGCGCAGGATGATGAGGGGTGATTTTTATAGAGCTTTATACACTAATGAGGGGAATAGACTGGGTAGATGCACAGAGTATTTTACCCAGAGTAGGGGAATCAAGAATCAAGGGTGTTTGGTAGATGAAATGAACAGCCAGAGGAGATGTTGAGGCAGGTACAAGATGGGTCTCGAAACATCGCCTATTTCCTTCGCTCCATAGATGCTGCCTCACCCGTTGAGTTTCTCCAGCATTTTTATCTACCTTCGATTTTCCAGCATCTGCAGTTCCTTCTTAAAAATACATTTGGTCAGGTACAAAGATAGGAAAAGTTTAGAGGCGTGTGGCCCAAACACAGGCAGGTGGGACTAGTGCAGATGGGGCATCTTGGTCGGCATGAACAAGTTGGGCTGAAGGGCCTGTTTCCATGCTGTATGACTCTATGTATGGTTAAAAGACAAGGTTTTAGAATTAGATAAAATATATACAAATGTTTATTTGCTGCAAAGAGCATTTACTATTCGTTTTACATGCATAATCAAGTATCAGAGCATCAGACCAGTTAAAAAGACAATCTTTGATTATTTAATGTTTGTTTTGCCAGTGCTAACACCAAACATATTTGGAGCACAATGATCCCAAGCATATTATAAGCCTTAAATAATTATCACTCTATTCATATTCATTTTAGCACTGATTTAAATCAAGCCTTGTATTTTAATTAAATATTCATTAAAAAGTGATTCCAGCTGCAACATTTTCCAAAACTATCATCGAATAGTATCTGTGGCAGAACTGGATGTTAAAGTAAGAAATGACTCAGTTGCTATGGTGAAATTGGGGCAAATATATGAGATGGAACTGGCAACAACTCATTTAATTCTGAAGATCAAAAACAAAATGTATAATTACAGAGTCCAAGAAAGAAAGAGAAGGCTACAACACTGTAAACTAACCTTTATGGGGTTGATATGAATCTCAGTCCCAGAGATGAAAGCACAGTGATCCTAGTTATTCTACAAGTCAATTCCTCCTCAGAATCGAGACATTCCTAATCTGTTCTAGTCAGTGTCCATTCGAAAGGACAGAGGTGATTAGTGCTCTTGACTACACAATGTTAGCTCAGCCCATTCACACTGCTGCATAATTGAAATATACCAGAGAATAAATATGTTTATTATTTGTTTCAAGCCAGAGGATGTGACAATTGGTTTCAAAAGATGCTCTATCATATGTCGGCAGAGGAGATGAGTTAAACTTGACGTGATGTTCGGCCTATTCTTCTGCGTCACTGTTCTCTGTTCTATTTGTTTTTCTAACCATTCAGTGGATGGATCTTAACTAGAAATTGGTAGGATGGAACTCATATTCTGGGCAGCTTACACCCCAGCGGTATGAATATTAACTTCTCTAACTTCAAGAAACCTTTGCTTTCCTTCTCTCTCCATCCCTCCCATCCTAGTTCACCGACCAGTCTGACTGACTTCCTGATTACATTCTATCTGTGTATGCCTTGTTGCCACCTTGCCATCTACAGTTGCCTTGACCTTTGTCCCCTTTGATCTGTCATTTTCACACTTCCATATCCCTGTGTCTCCCTCACCCCTCACCCCTGACTCTGTCCGACCCAAAACGTCACCCATTCCTTCTCTCCAGAGATGCTGCCTATTCCGCTGAGTTACTCCAGCTTTTTGTGTCTATCGTAATTAGAAATTAGTTAGCTTGTGTTTGTTAATTCCAATGGAGATCTGTTAGTGCAACTTTTCCCCTTAAATTTACCTTTCTATGCTCTGGCCAGGAAACATTTAACACTGTCATGAAAGACTAAGTAAGTAGGTTTATGGCCAAGTATTCACATACAAGGAATTTGCCTTGGTGCTCCGCCCACAAGTAACAACATGGCATAGAATAATGTGCCCAACTGTGTACCAGACCTGCTCTCTTGTGTGAACAGAACAATCCTCTCATTAATTCGGCTTCTTCCCAACTAACATTCAGCATGAACCTATCACACCATAATCTTATTTCGGCCTTTCAAATCCAGTTTTTACATTTGTACAACGATGCACACTGCACGTGGCACTTCTTACTTCTGCTATTTAGTATTTCCAATGTGATTTTCGGGCTACCTAGAAACATTTCAAATTGCCAAAGCACTCTCAAGAAACAGAACAAAGAAGAAGAAAAAATGAATTTAGCAAAGCAAAAAGCGAGTAGTCTAGTAGTTATTCTCAAGAGTATGCCATTTGCTATGTCCATGTACTATTGCCTTATTTTCCTGAAACTTTCAGTAATTTGTTATGAGGCGAGTTAATACCTCTACTACCAAGGCAAGCCAGTGTAGGTCTCAGGATAACTTCATTTGTACATTTGATGTTCTAAATTAAGTAAAAGTATTGGTATTGAACTGGAGGACTTTGTTAGATTCCATCCTATGAGTTCTGATGACAGTCATTTTTTTAGATAATTCATTAGAATCTCTGAACTTGAGAGTGGTCCTGACCTACCATTTACCTCATTGGAGACCCTCGCACTATCTTTAATCGGACCTCACTGGACTTTATCTTGCATTCAACTTTAGTCCCTTTACCCTGTACTTGTAAACTTGACAAGTTTACCCTGTACTTGTAAACTCATAGTCTTTCCGCTGACTGGATGGCACGTAACAAAAATGCCTTTCCCTGTACCTTGGTACACGTGACAATAAACTCAACTAAATTTCACATTTCAATGGGGGGGGGGGGGCTGTGGAATACTTATCAATGTGATTTTCTAAAGTTACAGTAAAAAGGAATCCAGTAGGAAGGAATCCTTAGAAGACTGAGGGGGGATCTTATAGAAACTTACAAAATTCTTAAGGGGTTGGATAGGCGAGATGCAGGAAGATTGTTCCCAATGTCGGGGAGGTCCAGAACAAGGGGTCACACAGTCTAAGGATAAAGGGGGATTCCTTTAGGACCGAGATGAGGAAAACATTTTTCACACAGAGAGTGGTGAGTCTGTGGAATTCTCTGCCACAGAAGGTAGTTGAGGCCAGTTCATTGGCTATATTTAAGAGGGAGTTAGATGTGGCCCTTGTGGCTAAAGGGATCAGGGGGTATGGAGAGAAGGCAGGTACAGGATACTGAGTTGGATGATCAGCCATGATCATATTGAATGGCGGTGCAGGCTCGAAGGGCCGAATGGCCTCCTCCTGCACCTATTTTCTATGTTTCTATGTTTCACAAGTAGCTTAAAGTTGTGTTTTTCAAAAGTCTAATTTGCAAGTTAATGTGTGCTTTTACATACACATAATTCTGATACTGTACATATAAGTTAGCGAAAGATGCCTTGAATATCTACATCATGCTTAATAGTTAAGCTGCCTACCCATTCAAATCCTTTTGAAATGTTTTAATTAAGTAAATATTTAATGAAGCAAAATCCAATTATAGCTATAGTGGATGGAAGCAATCTCATTGCAAAATGCATAACTGAACAGATTCAGAACAATTGAGGGATAGATTGAAGTTACTGATGGACCCAGTATGTAGATTGGGACACAGAAACTTCATTGTTTCAGGTCAGTGCCCATGTCTGCAGAAAGAGCCAACAGGGAGAATTTATTATTCCCTAGATTACTAAATACAGGTAAAGTAATTTGATATAAATATTTGCAGTGTTGGACTTTAAAAAGAGCCGATTCGTTGCAATCTGCTGATTATCCACAGCAATCTTTTGCTGTCAAATGTGAGTGTGTGGTTGTTAAGGTAGTCAGCTCATGTGGGGGTAAGAATTCCTGTGGGCGCAATGTGTAACAACATTCTAGCTGTGGTAGTGAAGATTTCCTTTGTTTGGAACTACAAGTGAAATTTTAAATATATATCTGGAGCACATTATTTAAGAACACAAACACATTTTGGGAACATTTTAGAAAAGTGTTCTTTGAGGCCGCAATGTTTAAATGAATAACAAATAACATTCTTCCAAGTGCATTTTTACCCATGCAAAGTTTCTTAAAACCTTAACACTGTTTTAGAACATGTTTCCTAATACAACAAATGTGTTCTTTTTCAACATTTAAACAAGTCCACTTTAGGACATTCAAACACAATCGTTTTGACCACATTCTCTTCCGACACAAATCATTTCAGAACCTATTTTTGAACATGTAAACATTCTTTAAATGTGTAGGAAGGAACTGCAGATGCTGGTTTAAACCGAAGATAGACACAAAAAGCTCAAGGGGACAGGCAGCATCTCTGGAGAGTAAGAATGGGTGACGTTTCGGGTCTGAAGAAGGGTCTCGACCCGAAACAGGAGCAGGGAGGTTCTACTTCAGTTGTACAGGGTCTTGGTGAGACCACACCTGGAGTATTGCGTACAGTTTTGGTCTCCAAATCTGAGGAAGGACATTATTGCCATAGAGGGAGTGCAGAGAAGGTTCACCAGACTGATTCCTGGGATGTCAGGACTGTCTTATGAAGAAAGACTGGATAGACTCGGTTTATACTCTCTGGAATTTAGGAGATTGAGAGGGGATCTTATAGAAACTTACAAAATTCTTAAGGGGTTGGACAGGCTAGATGCAGGAAGTTTGTTCCCGATGTTGGGGAAGTCCAGGACAAGGGGTCACAGCTTAAGGATAAGGGGGAAATCCTTTAAGACCGAGATGAGAAAGACTTTTTTCACACAGAGAGTGGTGAGTCTCTGGAACTCTCTGCCACAGAGGGTAGTTGAGGCCAGTTCATTGGCTATATTTAAGAGTGAGTTGGATGTGGCCCTTGTGGCTAAGGGGATCAGAGGGTATGGAGAGAAGGCAGGTACGGGATACTGAGTTGGATGATCAGCCATGATCATATTGAATGGCGGTGCAGGCTCGAAGGGCTGCATGGCCTACTCCTGCACCTAATTTCTATGTTTCTATGTTTTCTATGAAACGTCACCCTTTCCTTCTCTCCAGAGAGGCTGCCTGTCCCGCTGAGTTACTCCAGCATTTTGTATCTATCATTCTTTAAATATTCTTCAAGCACATTCAATCAGAACGCAGACACAACAGTGGAACGTATTCTAGTCAGGCATCATAAAGCACTTTGCGGGGAAAGAACTACCTTGGTCAGCTTAGCCGAAGTAGGCCGAAGAATACGCCTACTTTGTGCAACTGTGAAAGCACCACTGTATTTTCATCAGTCATTGATGAGTGGTGAAGCATTTAGTGCAGATACCTCAGCTTTGCCCCTCTCATCTTAAACCTGTAACCTCTAATTCTAGACTCCTCTGCCTTGGGGAAAAACGAAGATTCTGACTATCTATCTTATCAGATTCTGACTATCTTATCTCTGCCTTTCATAATTTTGTGAGCCTCTATAAAGTCATCCCTCAACCTCCTACAGTATGTCCCATTGAGTATAAATCCATTCATCCAATGTCTCCTCATAACTACAGCCTTCCATTCTGGACAACATCCTGGTCAATCTCTTCTGCACTATCTCTATTTGGATTGCTACCCCATGGTTCCAATAGTGTGGCAGCCAAAACTGTACGCAATGTTCAAGTGTGTTCTAACAAAAAGATAATTCTACTCCCACTGAGGACTACACTTATTTGTCATCTCATAGGAAACTGACTAATTCAATGCATTAGAAGCAAGCAATTGCTATTAGGCTTTATCCTTATAACCATATAACCATATAACAATGACAGCACGGAAACAGGCCACCTCAGCCCTTCTAGTCCGTGCCAAACACTTACTCTCACCTAGTCCCATCTACCTGCACTCAGACCATAACCCTCCATTCCTTTCTCATCCATATACATATCCAATTTATTTTTAAACGATAAAATCAAACCTGCCTCCACCACTTCCACTGGAAGCTCATTCCACACAGCCACCGCTCTCTGAGTAAAGAAGTTCCCCCTCATGTTACCCCTAAACTTCTGTCCCTTAATTCTCAAATCATGTCCTCTTGTCTGAATCTTCCCTACTCTCAATGGAAAAAGCTTATCCACGTCAACTCTGTCTATCCCTCTCATCATTTTAATGACCTCTATCAAGTCCCCCCTTAACCTTCTGCGCTCCAAAGAATAAAGACTTCACTATATGAAGGATTATATGGACTATAAAGTCCTTCATATATAATTACCATGCAGAGGGAGGCATTCAAACATTCCATCAATCCTTTGCCCTCACCAACCCCTCCACCCTACTTATCTCCCTGTAATCAATTCTCTCACACACATGCACATCAGCTGCCTATGCATCTCCTGCCTGCACTAATGTGTAATGCACATCAGGCAATTCCCGATCTGTTTACTGATTCATCAGACCAAGTTCGTGCACGGGTTAAATTGCTTCGTCTGCTAAGTCAGTTAAACGCTGTTGTTTATATGAATCTCAGTTGCAGTAAACATAGACTTGCAATTGTGAAGCGGCTTTTCAGGACATCTGGAAACAGTTTGCCGATGTAGATTGTCATGTAACGTACATTGGAATGAATGAACACCCACTCGAGAGACATTGAGAGCAGAGATGAAGGCGGCACGACAGGACAATACCGACAGGGCGGCGCGGTGGCGCAGCGGGTAGAGTTGCTGCCTCACAGCGCCGGAGACCCGGGTTCGATACTGACCCACGGGTGTTCTCTGTTCGGAGTTTGTACGTTCTCCCCTTCACCTGCGTGGGTTTTTCTCCGAGATCTAAAATGGTACATTGCGTTGATGCTGGTTTGATGTGACTCCGCGGGACAGGCAGCATCTCTGGAGAAAAGGAATGGGCGACGTTTCGTCCACGTTCAGACGTCTCGACCCGAAACGTCACCCATTCCTTCTCTCCAGAGATGCTGCCTGTCCCGCTGAGTTACTCCAGCCCTCAGTCTATAAAATGGTACATTTTTAGCCTGAGGGGCAGGTGCCAAGGTACCATACAGTCAGTAATATTTAATGAAGCCAGTCAGAGAAACCAGTCCCCTGACTTGTGTCTATCTTCGGGGTAAACCTGCAGTGTTTCCACCAATCTCACGTCTCGGAGGCTCATCAGCCGCTGTGGCATTCCGATTAGCACATGTCTGTCTGTGGGATCTTCAGATGCCCAGAGTCTCCCAGTGGCGACTGGCCATTCAAGAAGCGCTTCGCTGTTGGCAAAGCGCTCTGAGAAACCCAGAGTGTCATTTCTAACTGTTCCACTCACGATGCTGGAGTAACTAACTGATCGATTCAGGCAGCATCGCTGGAGGTAGAAGCAAAGAGCTGCAGGTACTGGTTTATACCAAAGATTGACACATAGAAACATAGAAAAATAGGTGCAGGAGTAGGCCATTCGGCCCTTCGAGCCAGCATCGCCATTCAACGTGATCACGGCTGATCATCCCCAATCAGTACCCCGTTCCTGCCTTCTCCCCATATCTCTTGATTCATTTAGCCCCAAGAGCTAAATCTGACTCTCTCTTGAAAACATCCGCAAAGCGCTGGAATAACTCAGCAAGCCAGGCAGCATCTCTGGATAGAAAGGATAGTTGACTTTTCGGATCGGGGCCTTTCTTCAGACGGAAAGTAGGGGGTGCAGGGGAGGGTGAAGAGCTGGAGGCGAGAAATGAACAGGGGCAACCAGGCTGGATGGTGCCCTCGTGGACTCATTGTTGGCTAGGGAAGGTGTGATACAATATGGTCAACCGTGGAACTGGCTAAATAACTAGAAGGAAGGGGACATGGGGTGGGTGTTAGTAAAAGTTACTTACAATTAGAGAATCCAATGGTCATATCGCTGGGTTGTAAGCAACCGAAGCAAAATATGAGGTGCTGTTCCTCCAAAACTCTGGAGCACTGGATTCCAGTTTAGTTTATTGTCACATGTACTGAGGTACAGTCAACAGAAAGACAATACCTGATCACAATCGAGCCGTTTGTACTGATACAAGATAAGGGAACAACGTTACAGGGTAAAGCCAGCAATGTCCGATCAAAATAGTCCGGGATCGTCACAAAAAGCTGTAGTAACTCGACGGGCCAGGCAGCATCTCTGGAGAGAAGGAATGGGTGACGTTTCGGGTCGAGACCCTTCTTCAGACTCCGGTTTCGGGGCGAGACCCTTCTACAGACAGTCCGAGGATAGTCCGAGCGTCACCAACGAGGTAGACAGTAGTTCAAAGGTAGACAAGAGTGCTGGAGAAACTCAGCGGGTGCAGCAGCATCTATGGAGCGAAGATTTCCTTCTGAGTTTCACCAGCGCTTTTGTCTACCTTCGATTGTCCAGCATCTGCAGTTCCGTCTTAAATAAATAGATAGTAGTTCACACCTGCACAGTACAGCATCTGCAGCTCGTTGTGTTGAGGGATGTGGTTTCACGTTGAACTGACCTCTGTACCTGCATTTTCCTCCTAACTTGCAGATGCTTGAGAACTACATGCGGACTGAATGCAAGTGCCACGGGTTGTCCGGCTCGTGTTCACTCAAAACCTGCTGGGAGAAGATGCCTCACTTTCGAGAGGTGGGTGACCGACTCTTCGAGCGTTTCAATGGGGCTTTCAAGGTGATGGGCGGCAACGACGGGAAGACGCTGATACCGGTGGGACACAACATCAAACAGCCCGACAAACAGGACCTGGTTTACTCCGCCGAGTCCCCCGATTTCTGTCTGCCCAACAGACGCGTGGGCGTTCCGGGGACACGGGGCCGAGTGTGCAACGGGACGGCGCAGGACGTCAGCGGCTGCGATCTGCTCTGTTGCGGTCGGGGTGACCAGAAACAGACCGTGAGCTTTCAGGAGAACTGCAAGTGCCGCTTCCACTGGTGTTGCGTGGTCCAGTGCAAGCAATGTACTGTCAGAAAGGAGCTCAGGGTCTGCGCTTAGCTAAGATGGCAATCCAAGGGCATGATCGATCATAGGACATAGGCTCGAAGGGCCGAGTGGCCTACTCCTGCACCTATTTTCTATGATTCTATGATTCTATGATATGTTACCTGACAGCTGAAGAAATATTAACCAAAGACAACATTTCGGATTGGAGGATGTTTGCAACTTCGCGGGAAATTCATTGCAAGCGGGACTCCTCCGCCGTGTCCCACCTCGACTGCAGAGAGAGAGACGCTTGTCGCCTCCGTCTGCGCTTGGAGCATTACTATAGGACAATGAAAAGGAACATCTTCACACGGCAATAGACAATGTACAGACCTGCTGTGGGAAGGGAGGGGTGGGGTGGGGGGGAAAGGGGGATGTTGGTTACGCGTAGCATGGAACTATAAACAATTAAAAGGAGGAATATATAATATTATTTCTGCCTGAACTCATATGGAACTATTTTTGCATTGGTGTAAAATGTTCCCTCGCCGGCAATTAGCTTCCCGGTTCGAGGCGATGGAAGGCGACCTTTGTTAAACGACAGTGTCATGTTCGTAGAGTTGGAACTAAATAGCAATAGGTGAGAACCTGGGTTATTTAAAACAAGAGATCACTTTTTAGAACTGCTGCATTATTTTTCATTCACCAAGTGTTTGTACAAAACAAAACTATAGAAAATACTGCATAATAAATGGAATGGGATTTTAAAAATCGAAGTTTTACGTGTTGTTGGAAGAATCGGTGAGCATTTGTGCCCACCAGACCGAGGTTGGAGTGAAAGACGGCGCCGGCGCTGGGGAATGTGTAATTCTGTGTGTCTCCGTGCGTGTGGGTTGGTAAGTGAGAACGTATTCATGCGTGCATGCGTATGCGTGTATATGTGCGTATTTGTGCGTGTTCGCGTGAATGTGTGCAAGTGTGCATACACATATATGCACGTATGTGTTTCCGTATGTGTCGGAAGGAAGTGCAGTTGCTGGTTTCAACCGAAGATACACACAGAATCCTGGCGTGACTCAGCGGGACAGGCATTATCTCTGGAGAGAAGGAATCGATGAAGGGTCTCGACCAGAAACGTCACCCGTTCCTTCTCTCCAGAGATGGTGTCTGACTCGCTGAGTCACTCCAGCTTTTTGTGTCCATCTTGTGTTTATATATGTCCTCGTGTACCATGTAGATGCATGCATATGCGCATTCGTGCATTTGCACGTGGGCATGTGCATTTAATAACGCATGCATCTGTTCGCTTGCATGCACTGGTGCATGTTCACGTGTCTACGCATGTATGTGTACATGCATGCATGTACACGTGTGCAGGTCCGTTTCGGCATATGTTTATGCATCAATACATGTTTGGGCTTACCTGCCCATAAATACCTGTGTGTGTGGACGTGGGTTTGTATGTGTTTGCACGTGGAAGATTGTAAGCTCATTTCTGTCCATGTACGCGCGCCGCCTGCGTGTCTGTGTATATGCACAGTCGCATTCAACTTACGACTGGTTCAGTGCTCAGTGTCAGGGTTGTGTGAGAGGGGATGATGGGCAGTATTAGGGGTAGGGGCTGGTTTTCAATGACGATGGATAGCTCATGACTTTAGTATGGTGGCTCTCAGCGGGTATTTCAAACAGAACAAGTGCGTACAGCATTTTAGGATTTAGTATGGGAGCCTTGCAAAGTTTTGATATTCTGCGCCTCGAATTTGGTTTCGTTACCTCCCCAGCGTTGGAGAGTTGTATATGTACACAATGAACGTATACGCCCGTCCACGCCCCATTGCCGGAGATAAAGTGCTCCTAACTGGGTACACGGGCGGGGCTTGCAGTGGTTCAGTATACGTGAGTGCACAGCGCTCTTTGACTGTGTGTGTCTGCTGCGATCAGTCAGTCTCGATGATCTGTCGAGCAGCCGAGCGGAAAACTGAACTGATGAGAGTTTGAAATAAGTTCAATCGTTCATGAGTTAGAGGACAAGAATTAAGCCATTCGGCCCATCTAGTCTACTCCACCGTTCAATCATGGCTGATCTGTCTTTACCTCTCAACCCCAGTCTCCTGCCTTCTCCCCATAACCTCCGACTCCGTACTAATCAGGAATCTGTCTATCTATCTCTGCCTTAAAAATATCCACTGACTTGGCCTCCACAGCCTTCTGTGGCAATGAATTCCACAGATTCACCACCCTCTGACTAAAGACATTTCTCCTCACCTCCTTCCTAAAGTTACGTCCTTTTATTCCGAGGCAGTGGCCGCTGATCCTAGGTTCCCCCGCTAATGGAAACACTAGTGGAAACGAGGGGAATTGAGAGATGCCCGCTTGCAAGACATTACCTAACGTTGACATTCTCGCCACCCGCCTTCCCGTCCCACCCCAGCTATAGCCCGGCCTCTTGCATCTTCTCTCCTCTTCTCGCAGCTTGTTGACTTGTTTTCATCACTAACCTTTGTCCACCCCATGTGCCAAATGACACCAGTATCCACCTATCACTTGCCGAGCATTGCCTTCTCCCTTCCAGCTTTCTCCTCTCTGCGACGATCAACTGAAGAGAGGTCCAGACCCGATCCTGACTGTGGGTTGCCTGTCCGGAGTTTGCACGTTCTCCCTGCGACCGCCTGGGCTTCCTTCGGGTGCTCGGCTTTCCTCGCACACTCCAAAGGCTTGTCGGTTTGCAGGGTTAATTAGCTGTTGTAAATTGTCCCGAGTGCGTCGGATGGAAGCAGTGAGCGGGGGTAGACAAAAATGCTGGAGAAGCTCAGCGGGTGCAGCAGCATCTATGGAGCGAAGGAAATAGGCAACGTTTCGGGACGAAACCTGGAAGGAAATAGGCAACGTTTCGGGCCGAAACCCGGAAGGGTTTCGGCCCGAAACGTTGCCTATTCCCTTCGCTCCATAAATGCTGCCGCACCCGCTGAGCTTCTCCAGCACTTCGATTTTCCAGCATCTGCAGTTCCTCCTTAAACACCAGTGAGCGGGGTCCTTGTTGGTTGGTGTGGACTCGGTGGGCCGAAGGGTCTGTTTCCACACTGTATCTCTAAACTAAACTCAACATGCTTTCAGAAACTGGTTCTAATTAATTAGTAAGGGAAATAGACTGCTAGAAGCGTGTTCAGACTTAGTAATTACTTTTTGAGCTTGGCTTGTTCGCTTGGCTTGTTCGCGTTGCTGATTAGGGGACACCCATAACACATGACGTGCTACTAGTTGAGACCACAAATACAGCACATTGCACAACTGAAACGATTTACATTTTAAGCGATTGTCTGAAGAAGGGTCTCGACCCGAAACGTCGCCTATCTCCTTCGCTCCTTAGATGCTGCCTCACCCGCTGAGTTTCTCCAGCTTTTTGTGTACCCTCGATTTTCCAGCATCTGCAGTTCCTTCTTTAACACTGAAACGATTTTAAAATGTGTTACTGCAATCTTTCTTTGAACATGTGTAGCCGAGGGCTGGCGGGCGGGCGGTGCTGGGGAATTTCCACAACCTGCACCTGCGGGTAACATCGGGAGCGTGGGTTGAATAAACATACACTATGGGAGTGGAAGGGGATCTTTTTATATATTTTTTAAAATATTTTTATTTATTAGAGGTAAACACATCAATGTACATCACATATATATTGCTACAATCATTGTACCCCATAATTTTATGGCTTTTAAAGAAAAGGAATAGAAAGGGAGTGAAGTAGGTGAAAAGAGTTTTGAAAGTGAAAGAGTGTGCCAAAGAGGAGAAAAAACCCCTTGGTCAAAGAGTTAGAGAAAGGGGATTAAGAGATAGACCCTGGAAAAGAAAAATAAAAAAGAAAGAGAGACAAAGAGAAAAAAAAAGCCAGTTACTATATTATATAGGGTACACAAAAGGCTGGAGAAACTCAGCGGGTGCAGCAGCATCTCAGGAGCGAAGGAGATAGGCGACGTTTCGGGTCGAGACCCTTCTTCAGACTGATGGGAGGTGGGGGTGGGGGAGGGGGGGGGGCGGGGGAGAATAGAAAGGAAAAAGGAGGAGGAGGAGCCCGAGGGCTGAGGGAGAGGTGGGAAGGGGAGGAGACAGCAAGGGTTAACAGAATTGAGAACATTCAATGTTCAAGCCCAGAGGATGCAGACTCCCCAAGCGGAATATGAGGTGCTGTTCCTCCAACTTGCGGTGTTGCTCACTCTGGCCGTGGAGGAGGCCCAGGACAGAGAGGTCGGATACGGAATGGGAGGGGGGAGTTGAAGTGCTGAGCCACCGGGAGGTCGGGTCGGTTAATGCGGACCGAGCGGAGGTGTTCGGCGAAACGATCGCCAAGCCTCCGCTTGGTCTCACCGATATAGATCATCTGGCATCTGGAGCAGCGGATGCAGTAGATGAGGTTGGAGGAGGTGCAGGTGAACCTCTGTCGGACCTGGAAGGACTGCTTGGGTCCCTGAAAGGAGTGGAGGGGGGAGGTAAAGGGACTATATTATACATATCACGCAAAAGGAATCCACCAACCCGATAGTTTTTCATCCCCCCCTACCAAGGCCCGAGGTACTCCTGCATCCTATCTTTGTAGCAATTCTATAAATGCAGACCACGTCTGATAGAAACGATCTGATTTTCCTGCCAGGCGGAGTCTCATATCTTCCAGATGTAATGTTTCAAACATAGTTGAAATGCACATATTTAATGTTGGTATAGGAGCTTTTTTCCAGAATTTTAAGATTAGTTTTTTTCCTATTATTAAGCCGCAATAGATTCTTTTGATACACATTTAATTCTTTTGATACACATTTAATTCCGAACTACCTTCTGTCATTCCGAAAATAATCCATTCTGGCTTTGGTGTCCGGTGATGCTGCTTGACCCGCTGAGTCACTCCAGCACTTTGTGTCTACCTTTGATATAAATCAACATCTGCAGTTCTTTGTTGCTCCAAAAGAAGAGGGTTGCACTGTTTTGGCGATTGCTGTACATGCCCGTCTTTCGTATGGATGCCAATGTTTCTGGGCGTCCTTGTACACCGGTCACTGAACGTTGGCGTGCAGGTACAGCAGGCAGTGTAGAAAGCTAATGGAATGTTGGCCTTCATAACAAGAGGATTTCAGTATAGGAGTTGAGAGGTTCTTCTGCAGTTGTATAGGGCTCTTGTGAGACCACATCTGGAGTATTGTGCACAGTTTTGGTCTCCTAATTTGAGGAAGGACATCCTTGTGATTGAGGCAGTGCAGCGAAGGTTCACGAAATTGATCCCTGGGATAGCGGGACTGTCATATGAGGAAAGATTTAAAAGACAAGGCTTGTATTCACTGGAGTTTAGAAGGATGAGGGGGTATCTTATAGAAACATCCAAAATTATAAAAGGACTGGACAAGCTAGATGCAGGAAATATGTTGGGCGAGGCCAGAACCAGGGGTCACAGTCTTAGAATAAAGGGGAGGCCATTTAAGACTGAGATGAGAAAAAACATTTTCACCCGGAGAGTTGTGAATTTGTGGAATTCCCTGCCACAGAGGGCAGTGGAGGCCAAATCACTGGATGGATTTAAGACAGAGTTGGATAGAGCTCTAGGGGCTAGTGGAGCCAAGGGATATGGGGAGAAGGCAGGCACGGGTTATTGATAGGGGACGATCAGCCATGATCACAATGAATGGCGGTGCTGCCTCGAAGGGCCGAATGGCCTCCTCCTGCACCTATTTTCTATGCCAAAGGCTACTTTCAGGATGCCCAAACGGCGGCCCCATTCTCCATTAACCACATCAACCCCCCCCCCCCCCCCCCCCCCCCCCCCCCCCCCCCCCCCCCCCCCCCCCCCCCCCCCCCCCCCCCCCCCCCCCCATCCCTCCCTCTGCAAATTCCACCCTCTTCTACATGGAATAAACCTTGGGATATGGAAGCACACGAGGAATCCCACCCACAGTTGAGGATTGAGCCGGCGTCTCTGGAGCTGTGAGGCCGCACCTCTGCCAGATCACAACATCATAAGATCATAAGTGATAGGAGCAGAATTGGGACATTCGGCCCATCAAGTCTACGCCATTGAATCGTGGCTGCTCCGTCTGCCCCTCATCGCCCCATTCTCCTGCCTTCTCCCTATAACCCCTGACACCCATGCTAATCAGGAATCTATCTATCTCTGCCTTACAAATATCCACTGACGGCCTCCACGGCCATTTAGGTGGATGTACGAGGGCGCCTCCTCTACGGGTGGAAGTGTAGACGTGTGCTCGGTATGTATACGAGGGGGGCTCTACATGTGAACGCGTCTCACCACATCTTTTGGCGGTGCATTCATGTGTATGCGCGTTTGCAACACATTTGCATTCCCAGTTTTAAAGGGAATTTAGATGTGCAGCCATAAATCTTACACTTCTGTTCTTTGTCAGAAGGATGTGGGAAAGGTGTTTAACTGAGCGTCTGATCCAACACCGACAGCATACTACTCCACCGCTAAAACGTGGACGTTCTTCCAATCGCCGCACAACGCAGGGTACAGGCCCGCTCTCTGAGCGGAGAAATTTCCAGGGGTGGGAGTGCATTCTGCGTTTAAGCAACTAGAAACAAGGAACTGCGGATGCTGGTTTACAAAACAAAAAGACACGAAGTGCTGGAGTAACTCAGCGGGCCAGGCAGCATCTCTGGAGAACGTGGACAGGTGACGTTTTGGGTCGAGATTCTTCTTCAGACTCCAACTCAGACTTCAGACTCCGTCTGAAGAAGGATCTCAGACCCGAAACGTCATCCTCCTCTCATGCTCTCCAGAGAGCTGCTGCCTGACCCGCTGAGTTTACTCCAGTTGTGAAACACTCTGTGATGCCTCTGCTGAACGTCACCTCTCCATGTTCTCCATCTTTCTCCACAGATTCCTGCCCCGCTGAAGATCACCTCTCATGTTGTTGCTGCCTGACCCGCTGAGTTACTCCAGCACTCTGTGAAACGTCACCTATCCATGTTCTCCACAGATGCTGCCTGACCCGCTGAGTTACTCCAGCACTTTGTGTCTAAATCCAACCAAGTCTCTTCAGTCTGAAGAAGGGTTTCACTTCCACCCCTCACCTATCTTCAGGCCCGAAACGTCGCCTATTTCCTTCGCACCTCAGATGCTGCCTGACCCGCTGAGTTCCTCCAGCACTTTTGTCTACCTTCAAATCTCTTAATAATTCAGTGAGCTCCTCTGTCTTCAGCGATTTCTAATCGGTTTCAATTGTCGCCTATTAGAGGTCCCAACAAGCGTGGAAATCATTTTCTCCCGATAGTCCGAACAAGCCAGGTCAGAGATACTCTGCCACGTATCGAAATGAAACAGGCATACTTGTTGAGAATGACATTTATCACTTTGTTACTGATTCATTATCAAGTGCCTAGGGCTTCGTGTCGCCTCTGTAAATTGTTGGCACCCTGTTGTGTCGGTGCTGCAATCCATCTGATTAATGGATCCATGAATTGGCAGCGATCTGTGAAATCTTCAGCTTGCGGTTTGTCGTTTTACTTGGCTGGCAAGATTGCAGAGTGTGCAAGGATCCTGACTTGTCAAAGCAGAATATGAACAACGCTGCGAAAAGCTGGGGAAACTCAGCGGGACGGGGGACAGCAGCATCTCTGGAGAGAATGGTGGGTAACGTTTCGGGTCGAGACCCTTCTTCAGATGGTCGGAAACGGGCCTTTCTTGCTTCCCTTCCTTGACCCGAAATGTCACCCATTCCCTCTCTCCAGAGATGCTGCCTGTCGCGCTGAGTTACTCCAGCATTTTGTCTCTATCTTCAGTTTAAACCAGCACCTGCAGTTCCTTCTTACACACATCAACGACGATAACTTGTGACCAAAGGATCGTGATGTAATTTGGAATTTCCCAACTATTTCAGAGGCAAGAATTCCAAAGAGCTGGAATTTCGAAACGCCTGACTTGTCTCCACCGATGTACTATGAGTAGTCTCGGTGCCGCAAATGGCAAAGCGTGGCTGAGTTGTGGGATTGAGGGCAATGGCAAATCTCACACCCTATCAGGGCCCAACAGCAGGCCCACTCGCCAAGATTTCCTGTTGTTGGCCACTTGGTACATGGTCGAATCGTTTGTTCTCATCGTTTGTTTTCTCCATTCTTTTCCTCTCTCTCTCACTCTCTCGCTCTCCTTTTCTCTCTCTTCTCCTCTCGCGCTCCTCTCCTCCCCTCGTTTCCTCCGGGTGGCTCTCCGGACACATTTCTAACACCCTCCAGGTCTTCTCTCCCTCGCAGAACTCTCTCTCTCCCACCCAATCTCGCCTCCACCCTCTCGGTTCCTTCTTTCTCTCACTCTCGCTACCACTTCCATCACTCTCTCCTCTCTTCTCGCTCCTCTCTCGCCCTCCTCGCTCCCGATCCCAACTCTCCTCTCGCCTCCCTTCTCAACACACTTAGAGAGCGCTTCCACACTACGACAGTAATAGGAGTCCTGCTATCCCTGTGTTCGAGTTTAAAGGATTAGGACATGGATGGGTTACGTTTAGCTCCTCGGCTGTCAGCGGCCCGTTGTTGGCTTCTCGTAGGGTGTAGGTCTTACTATGGAACACACAACTGCAACAGGGGCAGATACGGAGTAACCCCCCCCCCCCCCCACCACCCCAGCCACGCGTTGTAAAGCCACCCCATCCGAAGGACCAGGGTAGTTTGCATTCACTAAACCTTCGTGATCTCAATGACCAAGGAAGCCCGCCCTGCCATGCCGTGACCCCACGCTCCACTCTCAGACGATATGTTTACAAATCGACAGGAGGAGAGAAAGAGAGAAAGATCATTGAAACGTGTAGGAACTCCAGAACAAGGGGTCACAGTTTAAGGATAAGGGGGAAGTCTTTTATGACCGAGATGAGAAAAACATTTTTCACACAGAGAGTGGTGAATCTGTGGAATTCTCTGCCACAGAAGGTAGTTGAGGCCAGTTCATTGGCTATATTTAAGAGGGAGTTAGATGTGGTCCTTGTGGCTAAGGGGATCAGGGGATATGGAGAGAAGGCAGGCACGGGGTACTGATTGGGGATGATCAGCCATGATCATATTGAATGGCGGTGCAGACTCGAAGGGCGGAATGGCCTACTCCTGCACCTATTTTCCATCTGTCTATGTTTCTATGAACTGCAGATGCTGGCTTACGCCTAAATAGACACAACATGCTGGAGTAACCCAGCGGGACAGGCAGCATCCCGTGAGAGAGGTTTCAAGAAGGGTCTCGACCCGAAACGTCACCCGTTCCTTCTCTCCAGAGATGCTGCCTGTCCCGCTGAGTTACTCCAGAACTGTGTGTCCATCTTCGAGAGAAATAAAGCGTTCATGTCATCCATCGAGCGGGACCCCTGGACACATCGGTGGAACCAACCTGAGGTGCGGCGCGAAGCACGCAATGAGGACAACTTTTCACTGCACCTCGGCAACCAATAAACAATGAACTAAACTAAACCAAAACGGTGCGAGTTCGGGCTTGCCCTTTCCCTCGGTGTTTCAATCTGCAGAGATTGAATTTGACAAGTTTTACAAACCAACCCGCTGCTCCAAGATGTGCATTCACCGGTTAACCCATTGGATGCTTGGGAGTCTGAATGCGGATATTTACTGAAGACGGTTCAGTCACGACATTTGGAGAGATATGGACCAAATTACAGGTGGGACTCGTGCAGCCGGGACATGTTGGCTGATGCGGGCAGGTTGGGCCGAAGGCCCTTGTTTCCACCCAGTGTTACTCCATGACCCTAACTGGCTCTAAAACGACCAACCACAGTGTGAGCCAACGCGTCGTTTGAATCTCCTTTATGTTTGGGAGAAAGTTCCTGAAATTCTCCAAACACCAGAATATCAGCGAGGCTGTTCACAGGTTAATGGGATCTGTGAATTGTGAATTGATTCACTAGCCAATGACGATTTATAAAAGAAAACCTTTGATGAGATATACTTATGCACATTTACAAGGATAATTGATTGAGGTATTGTCTTAAGTCAAATTGGGACAACAATCTATTGATTGATTATTCCGCCCAGGGTGAGTTCAATTATCTCAATAGTCAATAGGCAATAGACAACAGGTGCAGGAGGAGGCCATTTGGCCCTTCGAGCCAGCACCGCCATTCAATGTGATCATGGCTGATCATCCCCAATCAGTACCCCGTTCCTGCCATCCCCCATATCCCCTGACTCCGCTATCTTTAAGAGCCGTATTCTCATCAGTATATGCAATATTTAGCACCGCTGTTTATTTCCATTGACGCCATCTCAAAATCACAGCAGTGGAGTCGCTGCCCTATAACGCCAGAGGCCCCGGGTTCGATCCTGACCACGGGCGCCGTCTGCGCGGAGTTTGCACGTTCTCCCCGTGACCTACGTGGGGTTTCTCCGGGTGCTCCGGTTTCCTCCCACACTCCAAAGACGTGCAGGTTTGGAGGCTAATTGGTTTGTAAAAAAATGTAAATTGTCGTCCGCAGCGCGTGTAGGATAGTGTCAGTGTGCGGGGGTCGCTGGTCGGCGCGGACTCGATGGGCCGAAGGGGGTTTGTTTCCGCGCTGTATCTGCCTTGGCGTCTGCATGGGGACCCCCTACTTTTTTTTTTTTTTGTCAACCTTGGTTTGTCCTGATGAGCTGTTCAGGGTATCACATATCATTCTGCGTTAACGAGGGAAATGCATCTTCGGTCTAAGATGCACGCCTGGATCAGAAACCCTGTTCTTCTTAATTCGTTGATGGGATGCAGGCGTCGCTGGCAATGCAAGCGTTTATATTCCATCCCTAATTGTCCCTGAATTGACGAGACAGTGAAGAGTTAACTATATGGGGATGTTTATGGTTCGGAGAGACACAGCCCTGAAATAGGCCCCTTGTACCAACCAAGTCCACGCCGACCACCCATCAGCCGTTCACAGTGTGTGTAAGAAGAAACTGCATGTGCTGGTTTGCACCGAAGATATGCGCACAATGCTGGAGCAACTCGGGCGGCTCAGGGAGGATTTCTGGAGAAAAGGAAGACGTGGCGTTTCGGGCAGAGACTCTTCTCCAGACCCTCGATCCGAAACGTCACCTATTCCCTCTCCCCGGAAATGCTGCCTGCCTGGCCCGCTGAGTCACTCCAGCATTTTGCGTCTCCCCGTTCACGGCAGTTCCACCTGATCCCATTTTCACATCCACACCAGGGGATATTTACCGAGGGCCCAATTAACCTGCACCCCCCCCCCCCCGCGTCTTTGGGGTGTGGGAGGAAACCGGAGCTCCCGGAGGAAACCCACGCGGCCACAGGGAGAACGTGCAAACCCCAACAGGTGGTAAGTAAACCACACACACAGACAGCGCCCGCAGTCAGGATCGACCCCGGGTCTCCGGAGCTGTGAGGCCGCTGTTCCACCAGCTGCGCCACTGGGCCGCCGTGAGCCATTTCATAGAAACATAGAAACATAGAAAATAGGTGCAGGAGTAGGCCATTCGGCCCTTCGAGCCTGCACCGCCATTCAATATGATCATGGCTGATCATCCAACTCATATCCTGTTCCTGCCTTCTCTCCATACCCCCTGATCCCTTTAGCCACAAGGGCCACATCTAACTCCCTCTTAAATATAGCCAATGAACTGGCCTCAACTACCTTCTGTGGCAGAGAATCCCACAGACTCACCACACTCTGTGTAAAAAAAATGTTTTTCTCATCTCGGTCCTAAAAGACTCCCCCCTTATCATTATTAAACTGTGTTTTTTGGCCAACATTCAATTAGCTTTCTCCACTGCCTGCTGTACCTGTAAGCTAACTTTCAGTGACCGGTGTACAAGGACGTTCAGGTCTCGCTGCACCCCCCCCCCCCCTTACCTAACCTAACCCCATTGAGATAATCATCTGCCCCCTTGTATTTGCCACCAACGTGGATCTTCATCTTTGGCTGGGGGCGAGAGAGTTAAGATTTCACATCCAACGGTCAGTCCATCTCCCGTTCTGCGAAGTTGGTGTGTGATCCAGTTCTCACTGACTGGCTCGATATCTATAAATAGAAACGTGTCGTTCTATCACTATCGACGCCAAGTGTCTTTAATAATACAGTTTGTCTTATTACATACAAACACTTCTGCAACCTGGCGTCTCGTTCACCAGAGAGTAAGAATGAAATGTTAGTGTTATCAGTCCGCTCCGGCACGCAGTCATACTCCAAGGGAACAGACTCTTCGGCCCACCGATCTATTTGGATAGCATAACGAACAAAGCCTTTCGCTGTATCTTGGTACATGTGGCAATGATAAACCTAAACATAAACATCTACTTTAGACGTTGGCCCCTCTCGCGTTAAAGCTACTATTAGATATGTTATGTTGGGGAAAAAAAACGTTTCTGACTGTCGACACATAATTGTATATACTTCTTACAGTCCTCCCCCCCCCCCAGCCCCCCCCCCCCCCACCCCCCCCCCCCCCCCCCCCCCCCCCCCAACCAACCTCGGCCTCCCAGAGAAAAGTTTCAGCGATGCAGTGTGGAAACAGGCCCTTTGGCCCATCGAATCCGCGCCGGCCAGTGAGCACCCACACTGTAGCTCTATCCTGGACACTAGGGACAAATTGCAGAAACCAATTAACCTACAAACCTGCAAGTCTTTGGGACGAAGACGAAACCGGCCCGGGTAGTGCAGACAATAGCCAACAGACAATGGGTGCAGGAGTAGGCCATTTGGCCCTTCGAGCCAGCACCGCCATCCATAGAATCATAGAATCGTAGAAAATAGGTGCAGGAGCAGGCCATTCGGCCCTTCGAGCCTGCACAGCCATTCAATGTGATCATGGATGGTCATCCAACTCAGTATCCCGTTCCTGCCTTCTCTCCATACCCCCTGATCCCTTTAGCCACAAGCGCCAGGATTCAATGTGATCATGGCTTGATCATTCGCCCCAATCCCCAATCAGTATCCCGTCCCGCCTTCGTCGTATCTCAACCCACCCCCTGACCCCTCCTGATCCCTTTAGCCACAAGCGCCAGGATTCAATGTGATCATGGCTGATCATCCCCAATCAGTATCCCGTTCCTGCCTTCTCTCCATACCCCCTGATCCCTTTAGGCCACAAGGGCCAGGATACCCCCTGATCCCTTTAGCCACAAGCGCCAGGATTCAATGTGATCATGGCTGATCATCCCCAATTAGTGTGCGATTCACTTGCACCCATTGCGGACATTGGACTTTGTCCAGCGAACTGATGCGCTGCCATGCTGACAACTAGATTCTGCATCTGTCGCTTCCCTTTTACTCCATGTTCTGTGCTCGAGTTTGACCTGATTGCATCAATGTGTGGGTATTGCCTACTCTGATTAGATGACATGCATGTGTGTCTTCCGCTGACTGGGTAGCACGCAGCAAAAGCTTTTCACTCTGCAGAAGGGTCTCGACCCGCAACGTCACCTCATTCCTTCTCTCCGGAGATGCTGCCTGTCCAGCTCAGCTACCCCCAGCTTTTTTTTTTTGTGTGTCTATCATCAATTTAAACCAGCAGTTCTTTCCAACACGGCTTTTCACTGTACCTCGGTAGGCGTGACAATAAATTAAACTGAACTGCAGCACGTTTTTTCACCGTACCTCGGGTACAGGAGACAACGATGCACTTAAACCCAACCCGCTCATGGCAGTCTGCAGCTGCTCACACACAGTTTTGCTTCTGTGTGCGATAAGCCAAGTGCAGTTCCGACCAGTTCGGTAGACAGTAGCAAGCTGCCTCGTCCAATGGAGGCCACAACTGAAGTGCTGTATCAGACACTGGGGGGCAAAAAGGAGAAATGAATTTCCCCGACCCTTTGCATCGTCCATATATTTACCGGGGGTCAGCTGCAGCCTGCAGTACCTTCAATAGGTCTAGCTGAAGGGGTTAACTGTTTATCAAGGAGCAGAGCGGTGTCGGTCGGGGGTAAAGTGGGGGAGTTTGTTCTAAAACTCCCCCCCCCCCCCCCCACCCCCCACCCCCCACCCCCCACTCCAGCAGCAGGTGCTGGGACAACGTGGTGGCGACTCGCTGGGCATCTCCCGCGATTTGAACCACCTCCACCTTCGCAGTTCTCGAGGCGACTGACCTCAACTCGCTCCGCGATTGTTTCTTCTCGGCTCCTCCGGGTTGACATTAAAAAACAAAAAAAGACTTACGGGGGTGCGGCGCCTCTCTCAAAAAGGTCTCCTAAAGGCTTTACGTGTAATGAATTGGCTTTGATTTGCGGTGGCTGTCAGGGAAGCAATAGGTGTCCTGTGTGTGTGTTTTTATGTGTTTTGAAACATGCTGCATCTTAAATAACGTAAATAATGGGATCTATACAAAGGGAACGAAATGGGGGTATAGTCCAAAGTGCACCGTGTCGAGAATTCTTGGATTTCTTTGCGGATAAGATATATTTAGCTTCCCAGTGTATGTTTTACAGTGAGCACTCCGATGGCTGGCTTAAAAGCCAACAACTATTTTTCAAGATATCTTTTAATAGACTGAATTTTGTATGTCAATTATTTCCACTTGAATTCGCCCAGTGTCTCTCATTGTCCTGGTTTATTAATAGAAAGTGGCGAGAAAGAGAGAGAGGGGGAGGTGGGGGGGGGGGGGGGTTAGAGAATAAATTCGTGGAGGGGTTGAGAGGGAGAGAATATAAAACGCGCACCGCAGACGCCTAACATCACTTCGCTTCCTCCCCAATTTTAATTTCAAAGATTGCGTGTACATTAAAGATCAAAGTATTTGGGGTTTTTTTTTTAACGCTGCGGTTTGTTTAATCCTCTCGCACGAAGAGTGCGAGGGAAAGAGAAGGGGAGGAGATGAGAGATGAGAGAGGGAGTCGGCGATGGGTGAAGGGTGGAAGGGAGATGGGTGGAGGGAGGGTGGGGGGGGGGGTGTGGGTGTGATGGGGAGATTGAGGGAGTGATGTGTCATCCACACGCATGGTAAGTTGCACACCGGGCCGGGCGGCTCCTCCGGAGAAAAAGGAACAGGTGACGTTTTGGGGTCGGGTTACTCCAGCATTTGTGTGTCTATCTTCGGTTTAAACCAGCATCTGCAGTTCCTTCTTGCACTTATGGCAAGTTACAGGTACAATTTTTAAAAAAAAGTCTTGCAGCGACATCACGGGCAGATGGAACTCCGAGAATGATACACAAATGATACATGTCGGTGAAAAGGAATAAGACTTTTAAACAAGATATTAGTACGAAATCCATTGAGAAAACCAGTCAATGGCAGTGTAAAGAGGTGGAGGCAGTGACCCATTGATGAGGTAGGGTTTGGGTTGTGCAGGATTTAAACTGACGACAGACGCAAAAAGCTGGAGTAACTCAGCGGGACAGGCAGCATCTCTGGAGAGAAGGGGTGGGCGACGTTTCAGACTGAGGACGGGTCTCGACCCATTCCTTCTCTCCAGAGACGCTGCCTGTCCCCGCTGAGTTACTCCAGCGTCTGTCTTGAGTACAGGAAGCTGCTGCTTTGTGGGGAAGGTAGCTGGTGGTGCGGGAGTTCAGCTCCCTGTACCTCCTTGCCCGACGGCAGCAGCGAGAAGAGGGCGCGTCCCTTGATGATGGATGCCGTCTTCTTAAAGACGCCTGCCCAAAGATGCCAGATAGAGAGAGCAAGGCGATCTTGGTGCCGGCCGATGTTGGGGAGGGCTGCGCCGGTGAAGGACCGGGCTGGGTGCACCACTCAGGACGAAGTGTGTGGGTGGGAGAGGGAAGACAGAGGAGGAGGGAACAAAGAGTGTGAGGGAGGGGAGGCTTGAAGTATAGTATAAAGACAGAGGGAGATACAGAGTGACATAGATAGCGCCAATGATCTGGCAAAATGACTGATCTATCGACCGGCGTTCAGCCTGTCTTTGAACTGAGCGGGGTTTTTTTCTCTCCCTCTCTCTCCCTGTGACTTTTTAAATCCTGACTGACTCAATCTAGCGGCTACTCGGAGCAGCGGAGCAAGGA
>CM069174.1:8379200-8386392 GCA_035221665.1 Okamejei kenojei
GGGGAAACAAATGGTCGGCACGGACTGGAAGGGCCGAGAGGGCCTGTTTCCGTGCTGTAATTGTTATATGGTTATATGTTATAAGCTCACAAGTGATAGGAGCAGATTTAGCCCATTCGTCCCATCAGGTCTACTCCGCCATTCAATCATGGCGGATCCATCTCTCCCTCCTAACCCCAATTCTCCTGCCTTCTCCCCATAACCCCCGACACCCGCACTGATCAAGCAGATAGTCCAGCCTTTCTCACGTCGCTGTGCACGGAATCCCGCTGCTTCTCCCCGCAGTGTGTTCGAGGGACCTCAGACACACGGACAAAGGCACTACCCCAGTCCCTGTACAAGCCTCTGCGCATCGGCCTCATGTACAGTGGCCTCACCGATACATCGCATTGTCACTTGTCAATGACCTTGGCTCCAGATCATTTATACTTTGGTCCCGTGCCCACTTGCCTCTGCACAAGAACCCGATTCGTGTAAATGCGTGAGGAGCGAGTTGTGTTTCGACGCAGATGGTATCAGCTGCTGACAGGGAACAGGCTGGTCCCTTTGAAGAGAGCGGCGATGCGCACATACGCACCGTGTGCTTCCAAGAGAACGACACTTCAAAATCCATACACGATATTCCTAATGAGTGCGCACCCCGATCTCAATCCATGCCCTGGCCAGTCCGTCACGGTTTCACCCTGAACATTTAAGCACATCTACAGCAGCAACGACAACAACAAAACCAGGGGCTGGAGAGAGGAAGATCTTTTACATAATAAAAATACACAGAGTAGCAGATGTTCGCGATGAATTTCAGATGTGCGTGGGGTCGGGGCTTGAAGGTACAATGACCCCGAAACTGACATCTGTAATTAACTCAGAGCAAATGCACGATACAATCTCCAGAATGTTAGTCAGGGATGTGACGAATAGCTGCCACCAATTCAGGCATTGCTTTCTAATTAGATGTATCTGTGTTGCTATTCCACGCGCCCCACCCCCGAGATTGTTTTGGTGTGTGTGTGAGGGGGGGGGGGGAGGGGGGGGCATTAAATAGTGTTTTAAAGTGAGGTGGGAGGCAGATTTAATAGCAACCAGAGGGGCAAATTATTTGCTTAGCTAAAGGATTTGAGTCTAGGAGCAGGGAGGTTCTACTGCAGTTGTACATGGCCTTGGTGAGGCCACACCTGGAGTATTGCGTACAGTTTTGGTCTCCTAATCTGAGGAAAGACATTCTTGCCATAGAGGGAGTACAGAGAAGGTTCACCAGACTGATTCCTGGGATGTCAGGACTTTCATATGAGGAAAGACTGGATAGACTCGGCTTGTACTCGCTAGAATTTGGAAGATTGAGGGGGGATCTTATAGAAACTTACAAAATTCTTAAGGGTTTGGACAGGCTAGATGCAGGAAGATTGTTCCCAATGTTGGGGAAGTCCAGAACAAGGGGTCACAGCTTAAGGATAAGGGGGAAGTCTTTTAGGACCGAGATGAGAATTTTTTTTTTTCGCACAGAGTGGTGAATCTGTGGAATTCTCTGCCACAGAAAGTAGTTGAGGCCAGTTCGTTGGCTATATTTAAGAGGGAGTTAGATGTGGCCCCTGTGGCTAAAGGGATCAGGGGGTATAGGGAGAAGGCAGGTACAGGATACTGAGTTGGATGATCAGCCATGATCATATTGAATGGCGGTGCAGGCTCGAAGGGCCGAATGGCCTACTCCGGCACCTATTTTCTATGTTTCTATGTTTCCACAAAGGGTGGTGTGTGTATAGGAACGCTGCCCGAGGAGATAGTTGAGGCAAGTGTAGGAAGGAACTGTAGATGCTGCTCTAAAGATAGACAACAAAAAGCTGGAGTAACTCAGCGGGACAGGCAGCATCTCTGGAGAGAAGCAATGGGTGACGTTTCGGGTCGTGACCCTTCTTAGTTGAAGCAGACAATTTCAAAAAAAAAACATTTGGACAAGTACACGGATAAGACAGGTTTAGAGGGATATGCGGCGCGTGCAGGTGGCCAGGTGGGACTTGTGTAGATGGGTTGGCGTGGGCAAGTTGGGTCTCTGTGGATGAGTTCAGGGTTAGGGGGGCATAAAGTGGAGATGGGTTATTCAGGAAGCATTTCAGAACTGGGGGGTCTATGGGAACGTGGATGGAATACTGAGATGCAAAGAGGTCGGAGGTTGTTCTGCTGAGTGTGGCACAGATCCAGTTCTGGGTCGATAGAGTCATAAACAGGAACAGGCCCATTTGGCCCCACTTGCCCATACTGACCCATAATTCTATGCAAGTCCCACCTGCCTGCATTTGACCCATATCCCTCTGAACCTTTCCTATCCTTGCCCCTTTCCCATTCCACATTTCCTGCACCAGAGGAAACTTGACTCCATTGGTGATGACTTTTCTCCGCAAAATCTCTGTAATCCAACATTTAATGGTGAGGTGGGTGTATAATTTTGGTAGCTCCCCTCTCTCAATGCTTGTTGATGAGGATGGTCTATGGGTTCTGACGTACTCCAGCTGGAAGCATGGTTCTGTTTACCTCCAGCAGAACGTGGCCCATCCATTCCCGCAACCTCAAGTCCAACTCAGCAGACAAGCCTTCAGGATTTTGAACTAACACTTTCAAAAGGCACCATTATAACCATATAAAAATTACAGCACGGAAACAGGCCATCTCGGCCCTTCTAGTCCGTGCCGAACACTTACTCTCACCTAGTCCCATCTACCTGCACTCAGACCATAACCCTCCATTCCTTTCCCGTCCATATACCTATCCAATTTATTTTTAAATGATAAAATCGAACCTGCCTCCACCACTTCCACTGGAAGCTCATTCCACACAGCCACCACTCTCTGAGTAAAGAAGTTCCCCCTCACGTTGCCCCTAAACTTCTGTCCCTTAATTCTCAAATCATGCCCTCTTGTTTGAATCTTCCCTACTCTCAATGGAAAAAGCTTATCCACGTCAACTCTGTAATCCCTCTCATCATTTTAAAGACCTCTATCAAGTCCCCCCTTAACCTTCTGCGCTCCAAAGAATAAAGACCTAACTTGTTCAACCTTTCTCCGTAACTTAGGTGCTGAAACCCAGGCAACATTCTAGTAAATCTCCTCTGTACTCTCTCTATCTTGTTGACATCTTTCCTATAATTTGGCGACCAAAATTGTACACCATACTCCAGAATCGGCCTCACCAATGCCTTGTACAGTTTTAACATTACATCCCAACTTCCATACTCTGTACTATACTTCTATACTATTGAAGAGTGAATGGGATGGTAACCATGTTTGCCTTCAAGGGACCTTTAAGACAATCGGGGCACAGTGGGAAACAGTCTGCCCAAGCAGGCTGACATAACCCAACTCTCCATTATTGGATAAAACACAAAGTGCTGGAGTAGCTGAACAGACCAGGCAGCATCTGTGGAGGGAATAGACAGGGACGTTGGGTTTAGTGCAAGATGTGATATCAGCATGTACAACATTATAAATGGGATAGATAAAGCTGAATGAACAGAATCTTTTACCCAGGGTTTGGCAATCAAGAACCAGAGGACGTATGTTTCAGGTGAGAGGGACAGGATTTAATAGGTCTGAAGAAGGGAGTGAAGAAGGGTCTCGACCCGAAACATGCCCCATTCCTTCTCTCCAGAGATGCTGCCCGTCCCGCTGAGTTACTCCAGCATTTGAAGTTCTTTCCGACACAAAACTTAATAGGAACCTGAGGAGCAACGTTTTCATTCAGAGGGTGGTGGGTGTATGGAACGAGCCGCCGGAGGAGGTCGTTGAGGCAGATCGGCATTTAAAATACATTTGGACAGGTACATGGATAGGAGAGGTTTAGGGGGACATGGGCAAATGGGACTAGATTAGATGGGGCTGAATGGATTCAAGATTCAAGATTCAAGAGAGTTTATTGTCATGTGTCCCTGATAGGACCATAGAAACATAGACACACAGAAAATAGGTGCAGGAGGAGGTCATCCGGCCCTTCCAGCCTGCACCGCCATTCAATATGATCATGGCTGATCATCCAACTCAGTATCCTGTACCTGCCTTCTCTCCATACCCCCTGATCCCTTTAGCCACAAGAGCCACAAGGGGGGCCCTTGTGGCTAAAGGGCCTCCCGTGCGGCACAAGGACCTCCCTCTTAAATATAGCCAATGAACTGGCCTCAACTACCTTCTGTGGCAGAGGTGACATTCTTGCTTTCCTTCAGCACAACAGAACATAGTCGGCATGACTACGAAACAGATCAGTGTGTCCATATACCATTATATAAAGATATACACACGTGAGTTGGGACGAACGGTCTGTTTCCGCCCTGTATAGTCCTATGGCTCTATTTTCAGTTCCTCGTGTCCACTTTATTGGAATTTGCCAAGTGTTACTGTACCAGTCTACAGGATGCTTACACTCTGTAGTTCTCCTTGAACTGCCTGTTGGTAACTTCCATCTCATTAATGTGCCCGCAGGCTTCCGTGAAAGCGCTTTCATGTTCTCGCTGCTGGCCGCCGGGGTCACCCATTCGGTGGCCACCGCCTGCAGCCTGGGGAAGCTGAATGGCTGCGGATGCGGCCAGAGTCGTCGGGGGGGAGAAGAGGACCAGAACCTGCGCGTCAAACTCTACCAGCTGCGGGTACAAGCCCTGACCCAGGGGCTCTCCGTCTCCATTCCCAAGCCCGAGGGACGTTTCCCCGGGATCCAGGACTCCTGGGAATGGAGCGACTGCAACCATGACGTGGAATTTGCGGAGAGGTTTTCCAGGGACTTTCTGGACTCGAGGGAGACGCCAAGGGACATCCATGGGAGAATGAGACTCCACAATAACAAGCTGGGAAGGCAGGTAAGCGGCCCACGGGCGGAAGCGTCGCATTGGCCTCTCACTCTCAGTGTAATGCTCAATGATTTCACCCCTAAAACCAGACCCACTGTCTACAAAGTTGAACGTCAGTGCTCTGAGCAAAGACAGGGAGATATGTGCGTCGGATTACTTTGGTACATGCCAGTTATTGGCAGCCTTAAAATGGTTGGATTGCCACAAAACCTCATCTGGTTCACGATTGTCAATTCAGGAAGGATGTCTGTCGTCCTGCCAGATGCGTTGTCTCCAGGCACTTAAACAACCTTCTGAAATGGGTCAAACGAGCCTTTCTGTTCTCTGTCTGGCGGGGTTGGTGGTGGGGGGGGGGGGTGGGGGGGATTTAACTGCGCTAAAGTGCATGCTCCTGTTGCTCAAATGTGCATTGGCAGCGCTAAAACGCCCAGCAGTTCCTGTGCTTGCTGCATTTACGCGTAGGAAAGAACTGCAGATTCTGGTTTAAATCGAAGGTAAATCAAAGGTAGACATTTTGCGTCGAAAGAAAAGGTTCTCCAGCATAAATGCAGCAGCAGTAAAGGCCCTGTCCCACTTACGTGACCATTACAGGCAACTGCCGGCACCCGTCATAGGTCGCCGAAATTTTCATCAGCGGCGACCAGAAAGACGCCTCGAATCTTTGGAGACCTCTCACGACCATAGGAGACTTCTCACGTCCATACAGGCTGTATGGTCGTGAGATGTCTCTTATGGTCGTGAGAGGTCACCCGCGACATGTCGCCTGTATGGTCGTGAGAGGTCTCCTATGTCGTGATAGGTCTCCAAGCGTGCGTCCTTTCCTGTCTCCCACTGAATTTCAACACGATTTATAAAATTTCGGCAACCTATCACGGGTGCCGGCAGTCGCATGTAAAAGTTGCGTAAGTGGGACAGGGCCTTTACTGCTGCTGCATTTATCTGGAGAACCTTTTCTATCCAGAAACATTGTGCCCGCTTCATGCTGTTTACGCTTCTTCTGTCGATCCAAAAAATGACAAAGCTCTCATGCCAATCCGAATGCTCTTCTCCATTTTGACAGTCACGGGCGGGAGGGGGGGGGGGGGGGGGGGGGGGTAAAACGTTATCTTTCTCACGGGAGGCTTTGAGAACAACCCGAAGAACCATTACTTTGTCCACTCTCTCAATCTGTTGCCATGATGGGAGTAGAGTTACCTTGCGATGATGTGGCCTTCCAACGTAACTGACTGGGTCGATGTAGCCTTTGTGCTGGCGGAGTGAACTGGGAAAGACATTGATGTCGGTTTCAGTCTTATTCGGCAGATGACTTTCAGGGACTGCCGGCATGGTTGGCGCGCCAGTTTACTGAAGTGTCTGCGTAATTGTCAAGATTCAAACGTCCACCCAAGGGTGGAGATCATTGCTGTTGTTCCTGGTGTGAGGCCTTGATCTTCAAACACTCTTTTGCTCAGATGGCCAATGGATCTCCAGTGCACTGCATGCAATGGTGAATTCCATTATTGACATTCAACTAAAAACTGGCACTGCTTCAGTGTCCAAGCATTACGGGGGAAAGGCAGGAGATTGGGGTTGAGAGGGACAGGTAGATCAGCAGCGATTGAATGGCGGAGTAGACTTGATGGGCCGAATGGTCTAATTCTGCTCCTAGAACTTATGAACTTATGAACAATGAACACCTGGGGGGTAGGAGACTCTGAAAAAGTGTCCTGACCCAAAACGTCACCTATCCATGTTCCCCACAGATGCTGCCTGACCCGCTGAGTTACTCCAGCACTCTGTGAAACGTCACCTATCCATGTTCTCCACAGATGCTGCCTGACCGCCTGAGTATACTCCAGCACTCTGTAAACGTCACTCTATCCATGTTCCTCCACAGATGCTGCCTGACCCGCTGAGTTACTCCAGCACTCTGTGAAACGTCACCTATCCATGTTCTCCACAGATGCTGCCTGACCCGCTTAGTTACTCCAGCACTCCCTGTGGAAACGTCACCTTATCCATGTTCCACACATATGATGCTTGCCCGACCCGCTGAGTTACTCCAGCACTCTGTGAAACGTCACCTATCCATGTTTCCCAACAATGCTGCCTGACCCGCTGAGTTACTCCAGCACTCTGTGAAACGTCACCTATCCATGTTCTCCACAGATGCTGCCTGACCCGCTGAGTTACTCCAGCATTTTGTGTCTCTCTTTTGGAGGAGAGCCTTGACTTGTTCCAGCTGCTATGTACTGCCATCTTCTTGGCATCTTCATGGGGTCCACATGTCTGCCGCTAATTTTGGACTGTGATTGAGAATGCAAAGCTAATCCATTCACAAGGGCAAACAGAAAATGCATCACAAAAGAGTGTCAATTTAAGGTTGCTGTG
>CM069174.1:8386892-8391892 GCA_035221665.1 Okamejei kenojei
AAAAATTATTTGTCTGTCTGAATGGTCGTTGCGCTTTGAAGTGATAGGCTTTATAAATTTGGTTACTTCAATTATGTAACAGAATAAAATATAGTTTGGGAACCGAAATACGGATATGTGAGTGAAATTGGAAGCAGGAATGGATATTGTAGCTGTATGTTGATTTTTGATGATGGATTTTCCCTTTTTTGCCTGTGAAGGAAATGTGCAGAAACCTTTTCATCGAGATGAAATGTGCAGCGTACGTGTCCCAATTAATCTTGCAGGTTAGCGAGAAAGAATTTATTTCATGAGGGGCCGGAGGGTGATTGGGGGGGCGGTTCGCATCCGGTTGGTTACCGTATGTTTATACTGTCTTACTGCCGGTCAGGTGGAGAAAGAGGGGGGCAGGGGGGGTGAAGGGGTGGGAATGAATTTTCTTTTCAGCTAATGGCACGAAGTCATAGTTAAATTTCTCTCAGAAGGATGGAATGTTCTACAGGGGAGCCGGAGACATCAAACACAAGAAGGTGGGAATCTGAAAGAATAGGGACCATCTTTGCAAATCACTTGCCGCCTTCTGTTTTCTCCGTGTTTTTATGTAATGTTCCAATCATTGGAATTTTCCTCCCATTAAAAATTTGACTGAGGTGTACTACAATTACCCTCAAGCCTCACACCTTCAAGAAAGTGGGAGAAGAAAGAAGGAAGGGAGAGGAGGGAAGAGTGGAAGGAGGGTGGTGAGTACAACACGAAACGGCAGATGCTGAATCTTGAGCAAAGCACAAGTACTGTGGAACTCATGAAGTCAGGCTGCATCTGTGGAGGGGGTGGCCAGCAACCTTTCTGTCCGGGGCTCTTCATTGTTCCTTTTGCAACCGTCCCGAATGTCCCCTAATTCATCACGAGCCAACGCAGGGGGTCAGGCCGTGGGAAGGAGGTTGAGCATGGGGAGCCGTGATGTGGTTTGGGAAGGAAGGCTGTGTGAGGGGGACCGGGGTTAGTGCGAGCGGTGAAGTTGGTTAATATGTTTGAAACTGGCAAAATCCCACTCGCCAAGAAGGTCACTGAACATCCTAGTTGCTAACCGATGGCGGGAGATTTACCACTGTCGGTGTCGTTGACTGACAAGGTTGGTGGCTGATGTTCCCATTGTTTGAGATGGCCACTGCCAGCCTCTAGTCTTTCCAATCTTGGAGGCAATACAAGAGTTGGTGCAGGTGTGCATGGACCGGTCCATTAACTGACGAATATGGGATGGATCACAAGACTTGTACAGTCATCATTGGGCAGGCCCACTCTTTTCACCATTATAGAGACGTGCTTTGAGGGAGAAGGTTGGGCTGGTCCACTATACCTTCAGTAATCGTATAAATCATTGTACACAATGGGAGAACGAAGGGGGACTGGCGCGGGGGTACTTTGGAACTTCGTATGTGGCGACTATTTGCATACCTTGCGTATGCAAGCAAAGAATTTCACTGTGATTTGTCACATGTGGCAATAAAGTATTCATTAAAGTAGTGAATTTAATTCAATTCAAAAATCACCTGTCCAGCTGCGTGAACAACTCAAGCCTCTCTTCATAATAATTCTCCCGAGGCAGGTACCATCTGTGATCCTGCTATTTTACTTAAGTGACTGGATTTAGCTGGATAAAATGTGGGAGGGATGCTGTTATGACTCCTAAGATCGCATTCTTCAATCACTTTGGCATGGGCGGTTCCTAATATCTCTGCACACATAAGTCGTGGGGGAATAAACTGCATTTTTTAAAACGTCACTCTTCATACCCAGGCAACTGAAAAGGATTTGGGGGGGGGGGGGGGGGGGGGGGGGGGGGGGGGGGGGGGGGGGGGGGGGGGGGGGGGGGGGGGGGGGGGGGGGGGGGGGGCCACCAACTCTATTCTGACGAATTGTTCTCAACCTGCAACGCCCATTCCGTGGCACTCTTCACAGACCAGCTGAGTATTTCTGGTAGCTATTTGTTTTTATTTCAGACTTCCAACATCTGCAGTCTTTTGATTTTGTATTAAAGGCATGGTAACGTTCGCAGATGATGGAAGGTGTTGCAGAAATCGGCACTTGCAGTTTGTACCGGCATAAGCTCACGTGTCAGCTGCCCACTCATATCACGGAGGAGGGTGTTGTTTTCATCCTATATTTTATCCATCACATCAGTTGAAAATATTTTTTTAAATGTTTTTTATTTTGTCTGTATCCCCAATCTCGGAGCACATGGGGATATGGACCAAGCGCGGCAAGTTGTGGATTAGTGTAGGTGGAACAGGTTGGCGGGTTCTGGGCAAGTTGGGCCCGAAGGGGCTGTTTTCCACGCTGTGTCACTCTATTGGACAAAACCCAAATTGGATAACACTCTTTGAAGTCAGCAGAGATGCTGTATGTTGACAAAGACAAAGTGCTGGAAGAACTGAACGGTCTGCAGCATCTGTGGAGGGACCATGGCAGGGCGACTATTCTTCAGACTGGACAACTTTACAGATTGTAAACCACTGGCTCGCATAATAGGTGTTTTAGGTCCTCTGTTCACGGGACAAGTTTGAAAAAAGTGTTGTGCTTTGCATCCGTGTACCGTCAACGGCTGCGTAATCACAACCGAGGTATCTACCATTTATTTCAGCGCCAGGAAGAGACTGCAGGTGCCGGTTTATAACCAAAAAGACACAAGACATGCTGGAGTTATACTCTGCGGGTAAGGGCAGCATTTCTGTCGAGATAGGATGGGTGGACGTTTCGGGTCGAGACCCTTCTTCAGGGGACTGGGGGAAGGAGGAAACGAGAGAAATAGACGGTGATGAGAGAGAATAGAACATTGAATTACAAGATATGCAAAAAAGTAATCGTGATAACGGAAAAAATGGCCATTGTTAGCTGTTAGCTGGGTTGAAAACGGGCAAGCCTCTGCAGAATATGTTCTTCGCGCTAACGGAATCAAGGGGTATGGAGAGAAGGCAGGAACGGGGGACTGATTGGGGATGATCAGCCATGATGATATTGAATGGCGGTGCTGGCTCGAAGGGCGAATGGCCTACTCTGCTCCTTGTTTTCTACGTTCATTTTACGTTGAGCTATCTTCACGTACCAGCCATTTATCAGCTTGTAGGAGATGCAATTGTGTGAATGGGAAGGCTCCAGCAGTAAGATACAACATAAAGATCCACGCGTTTATTCCAAGGAGCTCGCCAGCCATTATGAACCCACTCTAAATCACACTCAATCACTCTCTGAAATTGATGAGCCGGGTACCATCACATTACTGTTGGTGGGATTTCCTATCACGTTGCAGCAATGACCATGCTTCAAAGCGAAAACGTCTCGGGTCGTCCGAAGCGAAAGTGAACGCTGTCTTTAAATGGGTGACGTTTCGGGTTCGATTTTTTCTCAAGACCATCTTCAGACTGAAGAAGAGTTCGCGAACGAAAAAAGTCACACCCCGTTCCTTCTCTCCAGAGGACGCTGCAATGTCCCGCTGAGTTACCTCCGAACATGTTGTGTCGTGTCTGCCTTCACAATATGAAGTGCTGTCCCTTAAGGAATTTTGTAATGCCCCCTGTCTCATGGGTAAGCCCCGTGTGATAGAATCGTCGCACGAGACTGCAAGTGTATGATCAAGTGTGTGGCCGATGTCTCTGCCAGAGGACTAGATAAGCTGCGCGGGCCGCAGTGGGAAAATGCGCATTGTTCAGAACAGACGTCCTGGACAAGCAGTTGGCCACCATTCAGGGAACTTAAGCAGCTTCGGGTTGACTGGCGGCCACCGGACCCGACAGTACACACACACACACACACCACACACACACACACAACAGATTAGTCAGAGAGGGGAGAGAGAAGAGAGAGACACACACCACACACACACACACACACACACATCACCAGATTACAACAGAGCTGGCCACAGCTCGGGTGACTTTTTGGAGCGGCCATACACACACACACTCACACCACACACACACACAGATAGACAGAGAGGGAGAGAGAGAGGACAAAGACCAGTCATCGTGCCAAATTCAGAGGAATGAGGCAGCTCGGATGACTGGAAAGGGGACTTCAAGGGACAGAGAGGAGAGAGTAGAGGAAGAAAGAGGTAGACACACACACCACACACACACACACTTACACACAGATAGCAGCTGGCCACCTCTTGAGGAATTAAGCAGCTCGGGTGACTTGAGAGGCCCACCGGGACCCACAGTACACACACACACACACACACACGACACACAATAACAGACAGAGAGGGAGAGAGACACACACACAACAAACACACCACACCACAGGGCAGAGAGAGACACACACACACACCACACACACACACATCACACACACAGAGATACACACAGACAGCTGCTGGCCACCACTTCAGAGGAATTTCGGTACTTTGAGCGGCCACCGGGTACCCGACATCAGCACACACACAGATGGTCAGATAGACAGAGAGAGACAAGCCACACACACATCTCAGCGGACCTACAGGCAGCATCTATGGAAGGATGGAAATAGAAGTCGAGACCCTAGAACTTTTCTTCAGGACTTACCCGAACGACGACGAAATTACGACCGAAAATATGCCACCATAGAGATGCAGCCTTCGTCCAGTTTACCAGTACTCCATGTTCTATATTCCGGTGTGTGACCATGCGAGGCATTGCATTTCATTCACATGGACTCTGCCAGAGACTAAAAGCGAGGTTTGTTCCGTCCTGGTATTAATTGGATGTTTGCCATGAGCTGGACTATGGCCAGACCAGTCAATTGCAAAATTCAGGCCATGCTTGCGAAGGGAGGGGGGTCTATTCAAGCCTGACATGCGTTTGAAAGGAAACCGGGGGCAATCTTTGGTCACACATGGTTTACGCCGATCGTCTTGGTCCATTTACTTACTTCTTCCAATTTACCATTTGTCTTGTCCACGATGTGAAGCCCCCCCCCCCCACTGCCCCCCCCCCTGCCCCCCCCTTTGTCATTCTCGTCCGACATTCGCCGATCAGGGAAACACT
>CM069174.1:11198548-11259008 GCA_035221665.1 Okamejei kenojei
CGCCCTCCACCCCCCCGCTCCCCCCCCCCCCCCCCCCCCCTTTCCTCCTCCCCCCCCCCTCCCCCCCCTCCCCACCACGCTCTCCTGCTACCAGCCCCCTCGTCTTCAAGACCTCCTCTGTCAGCACAAGCCTCATTCTCCTCTTACCTGTCCCTCCCAGCTGGTCCAAGCAAACTTGCACAAGGGGCGCCCGCCGATTACAGGCATTCTGTTGCCCCCGCCCCTCTTCCAGTTGCAGAGTCAAGCTCCTCTTTCACCAGCGTGGTTCAGGAGCATCAGCTCCCTTTGAATGCTGCAATAAACTTCTGATAAAAGGACGTTCCTGCCAAAAAACAAAATAAAACTCTCAAAACATTTTAAATTAAGCAATGAGACACACCTTTTCATTTCTGGGACCAGATTTCAAGACACAAGACAAAAAAAAATATCCTTGCTGGCTCTATGGATTCAATTTTTAAAGTGTTTGGAGAGTGCATCGATTGGAACCAGCCCATACCCATAGTACGAATGTGACACGATTTACTCGGAGGGGATTATAATAGGTTTAGAAATTGGAGAAAGAAATTTGCATATCGGGTTTGGGGTAGTTGCAGCTGCTCTTCTCAGGCTGGAAAAACCTCGTGGCTTATTTGGGCCCTAAGATTAAAGATTAAGATTTTCCCTAGAGGGAAGGCAAAAAAAATAGTAAAAATAGTAATTAAAACTTAATTTCTTATACAGTTTCTCCTCCCACAAGTTACCTTTGTATACCAAGCTCATTTTGAAGTCTCACGCTTGTTTTTTATTTAAATGATCATTTGCGGTTTCATTTTTCCATCCAAAAGTGGAATCACCTAATTTGTCTCCTCCGCCTCCTCTTCCTTCTTTCGCAATTCATTCTTAAAACTTCTCTATATACCCCTTTGCATGCCCTCTTTTGTCATTCTGCCACACGGGGATATCAACATGTGAAGGAGGAGGAGTACCATTTGGCTACAGTACCTTAGTCCTTCTGCCAAAGTGATCACATAGACGCAGTTGTTGTGTATTTGTCAACCTGCCCCTCTCCACCACCCATCTATTACATCTATTGTTATCCGTTGCTTAAGATGTAGACTCCTCTTAATAATCGGCGAGGACCAATGTTAGGACTGAATGAATCCTTCGCCTCACAGTCCGCCTGAGTACCTGATCTCCCGGTTTTGCCTGCTAAACACTTTCATTTTTTCAGTTCCTCCCATTCCCACACTGATCTTTCTGCCTTGGCTCCCACATTGACAGACAGATCAGAGTGAGCCTCCCACCAACCCACATTGTCAGTCCCCTCCACCATGTCAGAGAGTAAGGCCTGCACAATTTATTGGAGGAACAGCACCTCATATTTCGCTTGGGCAGTTACACCCCAGTGGTTGGTACGAATTTTGAATTTCTCTCCACTCACTTCAAGTAACCCTCCCCCCACCAAGTCACCCAGCTTCTCTTTTTCACCCAACAAACAGTAACAATGGCCCCTGCTTCCTTTGTCATTGTTACTTTTTTTGCATTTCTTTCATTATTGTTCTATATCTCTCTTCATTATCGTCTATATCTCTCGATTTCCCTCTCCCCTGACTTTTCATGTCTGAAGAAGGGTCTTGACCCGAAACGTCACCCATTCCTTCTCCCAGAGATGCTGCCTGTTCCCGCTGAGTTACTCCAGCATTTTTGTGCCTACCTTCAATTACGTGTTACGATCCAGAGTCAAGCACGTTGGCACTGGCACATTAATCGTGCTCAATAGCATCTCATGAAAGGAACAATGCAGTTATCTTCAGTGCCCCGAGTTAAGTGATGGCAAGTCTAGTGGCATACACTTGCCCACACCAGACTCCAGACTACTATCCAGAAGTGAAATGACTTACTTTTCTATTGCAGTCCAGAATATTTAGCATCTTCTGTAGCAGCTGCAATTCTTCTTGCTTTCTGCTTCTCGGAAATTATTGATTTCTAAAAATATAATGAAATGACACATCATGAAGTACATTATACAGGTTGATTTTGTACCCCCAAGTGAAAGAAAATTCTTTTCAGGTGGTGTGGTCCACTAACATTGAATACAAAATGGAGGAAAATCTCACAAAAAAACAAAAAAAAGAAATCCATCAATTTGTCTTGATCTTTTTTGGTCTATCACTGATCGAAGGCATACACAACTCTGAGGGAGATAGACGGCCTCAACTACTCTCATGGGCAGCTGTTCCAATCACCCACACCCTTTGTGTGAAATGTTACTCCTCAGATTCATATTTAAAATCTTTTTTTTTTTTCCTCGGTTTGATGGTGTCTAAAACAAGAGAGGAGAACTTAGAGGATGATCTGAGGAGAGATTTCTGATAGTTGGAGGAAAGGAAAGTAGTGGACTAACACATCATGACTATGCAAGAGGCATCACTGTTCAGGAATGTGACTCCAAGGAAGTTTCATATCATGTAATATCTGATGTAAACAAAAATGCCAGAAATTACCAATGATGGAACATTGAAAAATGGTCCAAAGAGCACAATATACACTGCCTTGTCGCAGGAGCGACTTTTTCTTTAGTCAACCACCCCCCCACGCGAAAGGACTTTATTTGAGATCGACTTTCTTCTAGCATCAACTTTCAAAGTTAGAAGAGCAGTACAACATACCTCTCACCCTCCAGACTCAAGGGCTCGTGGAAACAAGGAAAATACCTACCTTGAAAACTTGTAAGTCTCTCGTTTGAATTTGAAATCAAATTCTTCTTGCTGTTCTCTTCAAGGAACTTCAACTCCTTTTCACCTGCCTAAATATAAACAGTTTCAAATATATTTAGCAGAGACAAGAGCACATTCTTAATAAAAAGGTTCTGTAGCACTAAACTACACTAGCCACTCAACCTGTACGCCAATTTTCAGTGCATTATTAAGTTTCTGTACAACGTTTCTGGTGCCCTTTCAAAAGTCCACAGGTTGAGGTTGGCCCAGGACAGCCTATAAAACAAAGACAGCAACGTCCCCGTCTCAGTCAGCGGAGTGCTACATTGCCCAACAGTTTTGTCAAGAATACCAGTTTTTTTGAGCGTTGTTTGCCACAACAGTTTTTTCACTGCATCTGCAGCAAACCAAAGCACTCCAATGGACTGTGATAGGCTTATCTTATAAATGTTTACCAGTGTTGTCAGGCACCAATGTAAATAGACTACCGCTCACGGGAAAACGGAGAAAACTTCCTCAGAGTGCTTTGGCAGGGAAAACATCAGCAATGCCAGTCCTTGCCAGCAGGAGCAGTGTTGAAAACTCATTCGTGAGGGATTTTGTCGACAACACATCATGGAAGAGCAGACGCTCCACATGCAGGGGATGGCTGACTCTGAAGCTCTAATCAGCAGTGAAAGGAACGCAGATACTGGTTTGCAAAAAAAGACACAAAAAGTGATGGAGTAACTAGCGGGTCAGGCCATCTCTGGAGAACATGGATCTACGACGTTTTGGGTTTGGGAGCCTCTACCACCATTTTCTGACTTGGACCCACCCCCCTATCAAAAAAAAACGTCCCTCTCACTGTATCTGCCTATTACTTGCCAGGCCTTTGTCCCTGCCCTCCTCTGCTTTTTTTCCAGTTTTCTGCCACAACTACTTCCTCCAGCAGCTCAATAGACAATAGATGCAGGAGGAGTAGGCCATTTGGCCATACGAGCCCAGCACCGCCATTCAATGTGATCATGGCTGATCATCCCCCACTCAGTACCCGTTTCCTGCCTTCTTCTCCCCATATTCCCTGACTCCGCTATTTTTAAGAGCCCTATCTAGCTTCCTCTTGAAGCATCCAGAGAACCTGCCTCCACTGCCCTCTGAGGCAGAGACTGATTCCACAGACTCACCATCTCTCTGCGAGAAAAAAAGTTGTTTCCTCGTCTCCGTTCTATCGGCTTCTTACTCCTTACTCCTCATTCCACATACACCCACACCCTCTGTGTGAAAAAGGTTTTGCCTCTCGGGTTCCTATTAAAATATTTACCCCCCCCCCCCCCCCCCCCCCCCCCCCCCCCCCCTAGTTTAAACACATGTCCTCTGGTTCTTGATTCCCCTACTCTGGGCAAAAGACCGGTGCATTCGCCCTATCTGTTCCCCCACATGTATTGCGCCATAAAGGTCTCTACCCATGCCACTGATTCGAGGACAAAAAAAAACTTAATTCATGAAAGTTACATTAGAAATGGGGAAAGGAGTGGGGGGAGAAAGTAGAAGAAATAAAAAAACACACCTCTTATGTTATTGTTTAGTTTTAGGAGTGCAGGATAGAACCAGTGTCAACTTAATGCCCCTGTCCCACTTAGGAAACCTGAACGGAAACCTCTGGAGACTTTGCGCCCCACCCAAGGTTTCCGTGCGGTTCCCGGAGGTTTTTGTCCTCCGGCAACCACCTTCAACTAGCATCGCAACCGGCTTCGACTAAAAAAATTACCGATTTTTAAAACGGAAACCACTTTCGACCATTAGGGAGACTGACAAAAACCTCCGGGAACCGCACGGAAACCTTGGGTGGGGCGCAAAGTCTCCAGAGGTTTCCATTCAGGTTTCGTAAGTGGGACAGGGGCATTAAGCAAAACCAACAGGGATTGGCAGCAAGTACGATGAGAGGAATCAACACCAAAACCAAGCTTTCCACGCAAGCCACTTTTAGAATGGGCACCAAATGTCCAGAGTGCCATTCAGCATCATGGGGATGCATTCCCAGCCGTTACTTCTTGGATTCAACAGGACCGATTCTGCACGGAGAGTAAATCTCAATCTCCCTCAGTTCCCTCTCATTGCATACGAGCTTCCATCATAAACAGAGAGAACGGTTGGAAAGATGCATTCAATCTGCTTCAACGTTCACCGGAGTCTAGATGCTGCTGGGGTGTGGTTAATCTCCTTACGATATATCCAAACTAAAAAGCAGTGCCATGGTGACAACAGAAACTGCAGATGCTGGAATCCTGAGCAAAACACAATGTGCTGGAGAAACTCAGCGGGTCAGGCAGCATCTGTGGGGGGAATGGAAAGGCGACATTTTTGGGGTTGGGGCCCTACTTCAGACTGGAGTAGCGGGAATCACAGCGGGGGGAGCAGCGAGAGCAGGTCCCACAGAACTCCCACAAGTCTGAAGGAGGGTTCCAAACCCAAAACGTTTGTCTTTTCCCTCCACAGATGCTGCCTGACCTGCTGAGTTCTTCCTGCACTTTGGGTCTATAAAAGCGATGTTCATAAAAGGTACCGTGGATGGCAGTGTTATAAAATGACGCGGCATGGGAACATTCACCGCCTGTCAGGTGGCACAGAATTTCATTCGTCCAGTTATCACCATCATAACAGTTTTAGTGCTGGGGAAGGCCTTCAACTCCAAAATGGCCAGCCTCTTCACAACACCATCTTGCTCCACTTCCAGCGCTGCCTCACAAAGCAAAGTTATTCGAGCATTTGCGCTTGCTGCAGTCATTCCTTCTCCTTTAGCTTCAGAGTAACCAGCCGCTCTCAACGAAAACACTGGTAGTGGATATACCCCCACCCCCACCCACCTTGGCTAGCTGATGCACCAGCATTGCATTGCATGCACTGTTCACCAAAAACAGAGAAAAATGTATTTTTAAGGAGTCGAGGTACAGGAAAAGAAAACACCCTAGATGTCAGATGGTCAGCTCCACATCACAGCTGAGGGTGAATGGTCAGTGTACTGGAGAGATCCAGGAAGATCTGACAGCGTGAACATTTAAAATTAGCAAGTTAGTCAACCAATCCGTGACTTTTGGTCCCCATTTGCGTTCCTCCTACCTGGTGATCCTCTGCAACATTGCTTAGGATCATCTTCTCCTGCAGCAGGTAAGAAGCGACATTCTTTGCCAAGAGCACAGGGTCGTCTCCATATGTAGCCTAATGAAAGAGAAGCAGAGTATTACCATGCTACCTGCTACACAGGGTGCCTCTACTGTGATGGACTGTAGGTTCATTCCTGATTATAACTGTGCGTGTACATTATGGTGCCTGGAATGGGGGGCGGGGGGACGGGGACTGTGTATAAACACTGCTGTAATTTCTACATGGTGAAACTAAAATGTATAAAAATACCCTTTATTAAAATCTGACAATGTGCACTTTAACCACATAATAAATAAAATGGTAGGTAGACAAAGGTGCTGGAGAAAACTCAGCGGGTTGCAGCAACATCTATGGAGCGAAGGAAATAGGCAACAAAGGGTTTCGGCCCGAAACGTTTACCTATTTCCTTTCGGGTTTCGGGCCGAAACGTTACCTATTTCCTTTCGGGCTGAAACGTTGCCTATTTCCTTCGCTCCATAAATGCTGTTGCACCCGCTGAGTTTCTCCAGCACTTTTGTTACCTTCAATTCTCCAGCATCTGCCGTTCCTTCTCAGGCAAAAAATAAATGATGGGTCTTTGTCCCAAACATTATGGAGGGCACTCACTGTACCTGGACAAGTGATTAACAGTTCATATTTATGTTATTTGCATTGTAGCCAATTTTCTTTATTTATCTTAACACAAACAGTAACCAGGGCATCAGGGTTTAAGTTTCCTTTTGTTCTCTTCTGCCTTAGGCCCTGCAGGCAGTGTGAAAAGGCAATTGTTGTTAGTATGGGAGTCCAACAGCGTTGATGACTCAATGGATGATGTTTTTGCAGGGATGGGATTGGAAAACGGGTTGATGAATGACTGATCAACTCAAAATAGCGAGGACAATTTTCCATTTCCAACCATCAGATGACACAAAGAAATTGATGTTGATTCCAAGTCTGTTGAGAAAGTTTAGTCTTGTTTCGAATGCATTGCCTATTGCAATGCCTATTGAAAATGCATTTGCACTATTTCCTAGTTGATTGAGCCAGACCAGAGTTGCATCGCTGCAGGGATGTAGAATTCCACTAGTACTCATGCTCCTTAATCCTGGATCCATGAAAAAGAATGGAATTTCAGAAATCCTGGTCTCAAGAAAAGCATGCCAGGACTCACATTAGGACATTGAAGTAAAGCAGCTGCTATCAAACAATGTCCACTTCATTCTTGCAATAAACAATTTGGCATTTAGCCTTAGATACCAATCTGTTACCTAGACTGCACCAATCTACTGTTGTGTGGTGTCTTTTTAAAATTAGTTTTTTTCCTCCCACAAATATGTTGTATGTAAATATGTGATTCTGTTCCATTCTGTTTTGTAGTTTGTTTGCACAAGTCCGCGAGCATTGCCACTTTTCATTTCACTGCACATCTTGGATGTGTATGTGACGAATAAACTGACTTGGACTTGAGATGTAGAATCAGTAGTTATACTTTATCAAAACTCGTCCGGAGAGGACAATGGGAATTGCAAACTGCAGCCACATTGCCGTACAGAACCAGCTCCTCGTGTCTGCCCTACTTTCCACCCGTGTCCTCCCCTCCAAAGCCCAGACAACCCAAGGTTTGCGCGCGAGCTGCTTATTCGTTGTCAGCACCGTCCGTCGGCTTTCAAAACCGTTCTTAGCGTGGCCGCCACAAAAAGAAAAATCCAAAGTGCAAAAATCAGCCAGCATCGTGAGCATCAGCAATTGGAACATATTCAACTCAATGGCGACAAGGATTAGAACAACTTTGCGCATGGCTCCCAACAATCAAAGCAACATGGAATGATAGCATTGAATTGAAAGTTTTTTTTAATAAATGTCAATGTTAAGTGCGAAAGATTGGGAGGGCTGCATTCTTGCACATTATTCTTCGCCATTTGTTTTTGGATGTTTGTAGATTGCGCAGGAATGTTTGGTTGGGGAGGGAAAGGGATTAGACCAACCACCCAAACTGAGTACGATGCAGGGCTCCATGCCAGCAGATGACCGGTCGTCATTTAAGACAGAAACTGTTTGGAATGATTGAAAAATGCAGCTTCACGCTCAGGATAGAAAAACTCCTTTACACAATGACTCTGAATTGCAGCAAATTACACAGGCAAATTCTGCAGCAATATAGCGCACGAGATTCAAACAACAATGAGCAGTTAGCAAGTTTTAATGACTGGTGAAGTTAGCTGAAACATTTTAAAATATAATATTGTGCAATCTTTAACCACTCGATAGTATCTTGGAAGACGGGGAAGCTTCCCGGGAACGGCAGTCCAGATCGCGTGATGTACAACCACAGGGGAAAAAAATGCTTCTCTTTTGCGTTGCTTTCTCAAGCACACCACAACCCGGAAATGTGTTCTCCATAAAATCGTGGCTTTGGTTTCTATAACCACTATGGACAGAGCTGAAAACACCAGCAACTGGCCAACTGAAGCAAGCAAACATTTTTGGAAAAAAAACAAAATCTAAATATTATTGACACCGCTCTGTAGCCAACAATAGCAGGCAAACAATATTTCAGGACTTCGTAACTGCAACTAATCAAATAGACAGTCAATGAAACATAGACAAACAAAATTGCTCCTTTGAAAAGGATTACAAGCAAAACACAAATTGTTGAATCTTCATTCCGCAATGAAAAGCCACCCGCAGTTTGTGATTATGCAGGCGTGACATTCTTGATATATTTTATGCTACATGAAACCTTATAGTTCAAATCGGATTATGCCATTAAAAGCAATTCCAGGAAACGGTTTAGCATTGCCAAAATGAGAATGCAGACCATCTCTCCCACTCAGGTTCGCCAGTATGCAGCAAACTTCACGGATTTAACATATCTGGAAGCAAACCACAACAGGAGACAAGCCCATTATTAATCAAGTGTCATATTACTGCTTTATGGCGGTCATTTATACGATCCCAGGAACAAAATGGTCTCCTTCAATGTCATAAGGAAATACAAGGGGGACTGCCATTGTTGGAGGCGGTCCTTTCACTTGCCCTCAAATTGGTGGTGGAATTAAGAGGTTAAGACAAAATTGTATGGCATTTCAAAATCCATAATATTCGCTTCCCATTTCTGAAGGAGTTGACCTCTTGTGTTGTCAGCAATGAAACAGAAGAATATTCCATTTCCCCAAATGAAAGTTTTGCCAAAACAAATCTCAGGCAATTACGCTTTGTTTAAAATAAAAGAAACTAGATCTCTTTAATCATCAGTTTGAAAGCACAAGGTATGGCAGATTGCTTCACCTTCGTGGATGGGATTTGTTTTTTCATTCCACATCAACAAACAGACTCCATCTCTGTGGAGCAACAAGTAACCCAGATCCGTTTCCTAAAGTCAGGGCTTACTTACAGTGCAAAAGCATCCCTCGCTGCCAGAGTTGCGGGTTTAAACACATTAAAAGGGTTATTTTAGACAAAAAGTGCTGGAGAATTACTCAGCGGGTGCAGCAGCATCTATGGAGCGAAGGAAATAGGCAACGTTTCGGGCCAAAACCCTTTTGGGTTTCGGCCCGAAACGTTGCCCATTTCCTTTCGGGTTTCGGGCCGAAACGTTGCCTATTTCCTTCGCTCCATTAGATGCTGCTGCACCTGCTGAGTTTCTTTGTCGACCTTCGATTTTCCTGCATCCACAGTTCCTTCTTAAACAAAGGGTTATTTTAACTTGGCATCTCCATTTTGTGTTGATTAACAAACAGGAATGGGGGGGGGAAATTAAGTATTCTCAAGTTTACAGACAGTACAATTTCCTCTACATTGCCAAAGTACCTTAACTATAACTTTAAAAGTCCTGCCCAGACACCATAGGTTTAAGGTGAAGGGGGAAAGGTTTAATAGGAATCTAAGGGGTAACTTTTTCACACAAAGGGTGGTGGGTGTATGGAACGAGCTGCCAGAGGTGGTAGTTAAGGCAGGGGGACTATCCCAGCATTTAAGGAACAGCTTGACAGGCACATGGATGGGATAGGTTTGGAGGGATATGGACCACACACGGGCAGGTGAGACTAGTGTACATGGGGCATGTTGGCCGGTGTGGGCAGTTTGGGCCGAAGGGCTTGTTTCCACACTGTATCACTCTATCTATGACTCAATGTGACATTAATCACTCACTATCCCAGCATCTGGCAACATTTGAAGAAGTTCATGTTGTCAACTGATTAACTTTAGCCAGAAAGGAATGGATTATAACAGCTGTGGCTGGATACATTTGCAGCAGAACTTCCTACCTCTAGTATTCCAGCCCTATTTATATGAAGGGCTGGCATTCTGAAAGCCAGATCCACAGAGATGCTGACACAAGAAATTGTAGGTGTTGGAATCTTGCATAGAACGCAAAGTGCTGGAGTAACTCAGCGGGTCAGGCAGCATCTCTGGAGAACGTGGACAGGTACAAAATGCTGGAGTAACTCAGCGGGACAGGCAGCATCTCTGGAGAATGTGGGACAGGTGAGAAACATTTTGTGTGAAGAAGGGGCCCGACCGAAAATGTTGTCTATCCATGCCCTCCAGAGATGCTGCCTGACCCGCTGAATTACTCCAGCACTTTGCGTTCTATGCAAGATTCCAACACCTGCAATTTCTTTTGTCAGCATCTCTGTGGGTCTGGCTTTCAGAATGCCAGCCCTTCATATAAATAGGGCTGGAATACTAGAGGTAGGAAGTTCTGCTGCAACTGTATCCAGCCACAGGTCGCCCACACATGGAGCACCGAGAGAGTTCTGAACCACACAACATTGAAAGGAAAGTCCTACCAACATTGTGGCATCCCTAAGGCAACACAGTTGAGATCTGCCAACACCAGAGCAAACAAAAAAACACCCTGCCATTTTGATGATCGCAAGGGCACAGGTGCTGAAGATCAAGTTAAACTGGTTGCATATCAATAAAAATAATAAATGATTCACATTTTTTTTATTGTGAAATGTGATACTGTCGAATTGAGATCTGTCAGCAAACTCCCTCAAGGACAACCAACGTTTGTATAACCTCCAACACGTCCCTTTAGCATTGCATTCCATTTTCTTGGCTAGAGGAGTCAGTCAAATTAAATGTTAAAAAGTGCTAAATTAAAATGTGGGGTATTGGCAGGGTGGGAGGGAAGAGACTCAAACATATACACAGACCATTATACTTAAGAGTTTAGAGAAACAGCATGTAACCAGATCACATCTACATGTTCACACTAGTTCTACATCAGCCCACTTCCTCATACACTCCCGACACACTAGGGGGTAATTTCCAGAGCTGCGCCACTGTGCTGCCCTTCAAAGTATCAATTGGAACAGCCAGACAAAGCAAGACAATGGGGTTCGATTCCTCTTGTGCGGTGTTAGCAGATCACCCCTCAGACTATTGCGATTAGCAAATCAGGGAAAGAAACGTCATTATTCCTACTCTTGGCTGGCACAACTGGGATAAACTGCAGTGGTAAAACGCCATAGGCTCAATCTCAGCTGTGGTTTATCCAACTCCTTCCCTCGATAAGCATTTTAAATGCAAAGCCTCAGATAAAGAATGCAAGGCAGCCAAGTTTAACGAAGGTGAACACTTGTGGATATCAACACCATCGGAAGAGGAAGGGGGAAGGGAAAAAAATTGAAAAATAATTGGATTCAGAAACTAATGCCCCTGTCCCACTTAGGAAACCTGATCGGAAACCTCTGGCGACTTTGCGCCCCACCCAAGGTTTCCGTGCGGTTCCCAGAGGTTTTTGTCAGGTTCCCGGAGGTTCTCTGAGGGTTTTTCAATGTTTTGAAATAATCGCCTGAAAATAGAAGCAGCGGAAACTTTCGACCATTAGGGAGAAAAGTTAGGGACAAAAACCGGGAACCGCACGGAAACCTTGGGTGGGGCGCAAAGTCTCCAGAGGTTTCAGTTCAGGTTTCCTAAGCGGGACAGGGGCATAAAACATCGTGGTTTCTTTTCCATTGTTTCAGCTCAAAATGGGGTGGGAGATTGCAACCTTCACGTGGTCCGCCCTGTTTCGACGAATGCAATCAACCTGGCGTGCACAATCAAATAAGACCAAATAGAACAGGTTGTCCTACAACTTCAGGCTGTTCACGCCACACGCAACAAGAAGACGAAGAAGAAGCTCAAAATGAATTATTTGTATCACACAATTCCAGGCAATAGACAAGTTCCCAGCAAACAGCAGCAATGATATAATTTAAACTGCACAGTACCTGCATATTTTGCCTGTATCTCTTGAATTTGTGCTGGCATATAAACAACTTCTCCTGCATGAAGCGGCTGTATTGCTCATTGATTAGATCCAACAGATTTTGGTAGTGGATGGTGGCCATTGAGTAATTTGTTATAGCCTTTTCCCTGCAAAGAGAATGAAAGGACACATTTAACTTCATCTTGACCTGCATGCACTCATCAATCAATCAATCAATGGACGGAATGGTGGCGCAGCGGTAGAGTTGCTGCCTTACAGCTCCAGAGCCCCGGGTTCAATCCTGATTACAGGTGCTTGTCGGTACGGAGTTTGGTACGTTTTCCCAGTGACCTGCGTGGGTTTTCTCAGAGATCTCCGGTTTCCTCCCACACTCCCAAGACGTACAGATGTGGCAGTTGATTTGCTTGGTATTAAAATGTTTCCGTGCTGTATCTCTAAACTAAACTAATGGAGTATTTGCTCCGGCCTCAGTGAAGAACTCCAACTGATTTCATCCTGAATTAAGAATACATCACAGCAATTAATTCACTCAATCTTGGTCACCCTGCTGGAGGAAAGGTGTTGTTAAGCTGGGAAGAGCGCAGAGAAGATTTATGAGGATGTTGCTTGAGGGCCTGAGCTACAGGGAGAGGTTAGGATTTTATTCCTTGAAGCACAGGAGGCTGAGTGGTGATCTTATACAGTTGTATAAAACCATGAGGGGAATAGAAAGGGGGAAAGTTTTTTTACCCAGAGGAGGGGAATCAAGAATCATAGGACACAGGTTTAAGATGGGGGGGGGGGGGGCGATTTAATATAGGAACCCGAGGGGCAACTTTTTCCACACAGAGGGTGGTGGGTGTATGGAACGAGCTGCCAGAGGAGGAAGGCGAGGCAGGTACAATAACAACATTTAAAATATATTTGGACAGGTACGTGGATAGATGAGGTTTAGAGGGATATGTGTGAAACTAGCGTAGATGGGGGCATCTTGGTGGGCATAAACAAGTTGGGCTGAAAGGTGGGTTTCCGTGCTGAATGACTCTATAAAGGAAGAAAAGCAAGAAAAATTATCCCTCGAGGCAAATTGACCATCTTCATGTCATTCGTGGGTAAGAACTCCCTGTGGCAAGTATGCTTAAGCCAGAGCAGTGGCGCAGCGGGTAGAGCAGCTGCCTCACAGCGCCAGAGACCCGGGTTCAATCCTGACCTCGGGTGTTGTCTGTGACTGACATTGTGTGCTGTCTATGTGTCGTTTACACGTTCTCCCCATGGGTTTCCCCCAGGTACTCCATTTTCATCTCACATCCCATAGGTTTGTGGGTTAATTGGCCTCTGTAAATTGCCCCTAGTGTGTAGGGAGTGGATTAGAACGTGGGATAACATAGAACTAGTGTGAATGGGCGATCGATGGTCGGCATGAACCCAGTGGGCTGAAGGGACTGTTTCCATGCTGTATCTTTTAATCAATTCAATCAAGCCAGGCATATTTACAGAAGGGGCAAAAGAAGATTAAAACTAAGCTGGAGTCAACCTCCACAGTCATCTTTTTGAGGTGTCAGAGGCACTTCAAACTGTGGCAGCCGAAGGATTCACAACAGGGAACACAGTTTACTCAAATAGAAATGGTTTCCTCTTTTACAACTCAACATACCAATCCTGAGTTTCAATCCAATGAGCAAGATATTCTCGTACATCCATGGGAAAGTTTTCATCTTGATACAGAATATCCAACTGCTCCAAGTACTTTGTATCCAGTTGTTTTAGCTTCTCCCACTGACTCATACTGCAAGGGGAAAAAAGAACATTTGCATTAACAAGGATGAATGGATTATGTACACTGTGGTGGTTTGTTAGCACCAATAATAATAATAATATATTTTATTGTCATTACACATAAGTGCAACGAGATTTGGTTTGCAACTTCCATCCGATGTCATAACTTAATATCATAATTTACCATGTCTTATAGTCAGAAAGGGGTTTTGTTTGTGCTGCCCTGGAAGAATTCTAACTTGGTTGGCACGGACAAAGTGGGCTGAAGGGCCTGTTTCCATACTGTACCGCTCTATAATTATCTGCAAGACCCAGATTTTTAGTTAATAAGTTAATTGAGCGATATAAAAGATTGACCACAATCCTACTGAACAAACAGCAGGAACAATGGTATGAATGGTCTACCCCTATTTCCACCTCCTTAGAAAGGAACTTAAAAGTTTTGCAAATAAAATTTCACCCAAGGAATCCAATACAAATAAATCAAAATGGAGCATGTTTCGCAACTGATGCTATACGAGCTGGCAGAAGAGCCAAGAGATCATAGGACAAGATCAGATCTGGACAGGCAACAGTCAATCTCAGCAGTGATGAAGCCAAGCAAACAAATCGCAACATGACCAGATTACTAAAGTACAAAGGCAGCACATCACTGCATTCTACTCTGTTCAATAACGCACCCTCTGTGACACTTCCCTGCAGCTATTTCAGCACGTACATAAGGCCCCTTCATGTGCTGTATACTGTTCTATAGACAAAGTGCTGGAGTAACTTAGCGGGACAGGCAGCATCTCTGGAGAGAAGGAATGGGTGACGTTTCGAGTCGAGACCCTTCTTCAGACTTGACCCGAAACGTCACCCATTCCTTCTCTCCAGAGATGATGCCCGTCCTGCTACTCCAGCACTCTGTGTCTATCTTCAGTTGAAACCAGCATCTGGAGTTCCTTCCTCCACTGTACTGTTCTATGTACACTTCAGTGGTTTGTAATGCCAATGGGACATTATTCTCATGTTTAATCACAAACACTATCCCAGTCAGCAGGAAGAGCCCAGTCATACAAGAAAGAGGACATAATTGTGCTTGGCTATAATATTCTCTTTCCTTCCTTTTCGAGCCAGTCTCGTGACTAGGCTAACTGCCAACACTCAAGTTATCTTGAACTAACAGAACTAAAATTCAGCTTAGGTCATAATAAGGGAGAAAAATAGAGAGTGTGCATATATAGATATTGTAACAAAAAAACTTCTGTTGACCCAATTCACTGTATAGAGTTGTATGGTTTTCAGGAGATAGTTGCATTGTAGATAGCTGTGCATAAACTAGGAAATGTTTTTTTTAAGGACAAAGATAGGTTTGAGATACTAGAGACTGCAGATGGTGGAATCCTGAGTAAAAACAAATAAAGTGCTGGAAGATTTCAGCAGGTCAGGCAGCATCTGTGGAGGGAAGTGGACAGACAACATTTCAGGTTCGGAGCAACTTGTCGTCAAGAAACTCTCAACGCTGCATAAACTTTTGATTTTGAAATCTCATTCTCAGTCCACCTCAAACCTGAGGGGCTGTCCCTCTGCATGAACCGAGATTTCTATACAAAATAAAATGGTTTGAAAACCTCAAGTTGTTTTGCATTCTCAAGGCATCCTTTCCTGATGACACAGGGTGATTAACAGTCCGACACATCTCAACTTGAATGTTAATTCCATACGTTACCAACCCATGCCAACCTGATGAGTTGGTGTAAGCCCTGCATTAGACAATAGACAATAGGTGCAGGAGTAGGCCATTTGGCCCTTTGAGCCAGCACCGCCATTCAATGTGATCATGGCTGATCATCCCCAATCAGTACCCTGTTCCTGCCTGCTTCCCATATCCCCTGACTCCGCTATCTTTAAGAGCTCTATCTAGCTCTCTCTCGAAAGCATCCAGAGAACCTGCCTCCACCGCCCTCTGAGGCAGGGAATTCCACAGACTCACCACTCTCTGTGAGAAAAAGTGTTTCCTTGTCTCCGTTCTAAATGGCTTACTCCTTATTCTTAAACTGTGGCCCCTGTTTCTGGACTCCCCCAACATCGGGAACGTTTCCTGCCTCTAGTGTGTCCAAGCCCTTAACAATCTTATATGTTTTAATGAGATACCCTCTCATCCTTCTAAACTCCAGAGTGTACAAGCCCAGCTGCTCCATTCTCTCAGCATATGGCAGTCCCGCCATCCCGGGAAGTAACATTATACCTATACATCAGGTTTGATCCGTGCACCGTCCAATTAAATTACAGGAAATTCTAAATCCATTATTATTTCATCTAAAGAAAGAAAACAACCTTAGTTTGTTTAATCACCCACAAAGTGACCAATGTTTAACAGAAGCCAGAAAAAGCAGCCTACCAGAGGACTGGGAGAAATTCAGAGTCCAGCAGAGGACAGTGCTTAATTAGGAAAGGGAAAATAGATTATGAAAGAAAACTGGCACAGAACATAAAAACGGACTGCAAAAGTTTTTATAGATATGTGAAGAGAAAAAGGTTAGTTAAAACAAATGTAGGTCCCTTGCAGTCAGAAACTGGTGAATTGATCATGGGGAACAAGGGCATGGCAGACCAATTGAATAACTACTTTGGTTCTGTCTTCACTAAGGAAGACATAAATAATCTGCCGGAAATAGCAGGGGACCGGGGGTCAAATAAGATGGAGGAACTGAGTGAAATCCAGGTTAGCCGGGAAGTGGTGTTAGGTAAATTGAATGGATTAAAGGCCGATAAATCCCCAGGCTGCATCCCAGAGTACTTAATGAAGCAGCCCCAGAAATATTGGATGCATTAGTGATAATTTTTCAAAACACTTTAGATTCTGGAGTAGTTCTTGAGGATTGGAGGGTAGCTAATGTAACCCCACTTTTTAAAAAGGGAGCGAGAGAGAAAACAGGGAATTGCAGACTAGTTAGTCTAACATCGGTAGTGGGGAAAATGCTAGAGTCAGTTATTAAAAATGGGATAGCAGCACATTTGGAAAGCGGTGAAATCATTGGACAAAGTCAGCATGGATTTATGAAAGGTAAATCATGTCTGACGAATCTTATAGAATTTTTTGAGGATGTAACTAGTAGAGTGGATAAGGGAGAACCTGTGGATGTGTTATATCTGGACTTTCAGAAGGCTTTCGACAAGGGATCATAAGAGATCAGCATACAAACTTAAAGCACACGGTATTGGGAGTTCAGTATTGATGTGGATAGAGAACTGGCTGGCAGACAGGAAGCAAAGAGTAGGAGTAAGCGGATCATTTTCAGAATGGCAGGCAGTGACCAGTGGGGTACCGCAAGGCTCAGTGCTGGGACCCCAGCTATTTACAATATATATTAATGATCTCGATGAGGGAATTGAATGCAACATCTCCAAGTTTGCGGATGACACGAAGCTGGGGGGCAGTGTTAGCTGTGAGGAGGAGGCTAAGAGGCTGCAAGGTGACTTGGATAGGTTGGGTGAGTGGGCAAATGCATGGCAGATGCAGGATAGTGTGGATAAATAAATGTGAGGTTATCCACTTTGGCGACAAAAACAGGAGGGTAGATTATTATCTGAATGGTGGCCGATTAGGAAAAGGGGAGATGCAACGAGACCTGGGTGTCATGGTACACCAGTCATTGAAAGTAGGCATGCAGGTGCAGTAGGCTGTGAAGAAAGCAAATGGTATGTTGGCATTCATAGCAAAAGGATTTGAGCACAAGAGCAGGGAGGTTCTACTGCAGTTGTACAGGGTCTATGTGAGGCCACACCTGGAGTATTGCGTACAGTTTTGGTCTCCTAATCTGAGGAAAGACATTCTTGCCATAGAGGGAGTACAGAGAAGGTTCACCAGACTGATTCCTGGGATGGCAGGACTTCCTTATGAAGAAAAAATGGATAGACTCGGCTTGTACTCGCTGGAATTTAGGAGATTGAGGGGGGATCTTATAGAGACTTACAAAATTCTTAAGGGGTTGGACAGGATAGATGCAGGAAGATTGTTCCCGATGTTGCGGAACTCCAGAACAAGGAGTCACAGTTTAAGGATAAGGGGGAAGTCTTTTAGGACCGAGATGAGAAGATCTTTTTTCACACAGAGAGTGGTGAGTCTGTGGAATTCTCTGCCACAGAAGGTAGTTGAGGCCAGTTCATTGGTTATATTTAAACGGCAGTTAGATGTGGCCCTTGTGGCTAAAGGTATCAGGGGGTATGGAGAGAAGGCAGGTACAGGATACTCAGTTGGATGAACAGCCATGATCATATTGAATGGCGGTGCAGGCTTGAAGGGCCGAATGGCCTACTCCTGCATCTATTTTCTATGATTCTAACACTTTAGTGAAAGGAGGGACATTTTAAAAGATTGCCAGAAACTAACAAAATACATGAAAATAGACCACAGCACCCCCTCTGGGCATTGGGGAAACCACGTAAATTCAGTTTAGTTTATTATCACGTGTACCGAGGTACAGTGAAAAGCTTTTAAGTGCTAACCAGTCAGCAGAAAGACAATAAATGATTACAATCGAGCCATTTGCAGTGTACAGATAGATACATGATAAAGGAATAACGTTTAGTGCAAGGCAAAGCCAGCAAAGTCTGATCAAGGATAGTCCGAGGGTCACCGATGAGATAGATAGTTGTTCAGGACTTCTCTCTGGTTGTGGTAGGGTGGTTCAGTTGCCTGATAACAGCTGGGAAGAAACTGTCCCTGAATCTGGAGGTGTGTGTTTTCACACTTCTGTAATTATTGCCAGAGGGGAGAGGGGTGAAGAGGGAGTAGGGGTGAAGAGGAAGTGGCCGGGGTGAGACTGGTCGTTTATTATGCCCTTGGCCTTGCCCAGGCAGCGGGCCTCAGCTGAAATGCATCTGTCTGGCTCTTGTTTTTGAGTGGGAGGGTTGGAGATGCAGGGTGGCAGTGAGTCAGGGCTCCCTGAAGTTGTCGGCCGGGGGAGAAAGGGGGAGAATGCATCTGACACATGCGAGGTCCAGTGTCCCCAAACAGTCACCGAAAAACACACAAACACCAGACCAGACCCCAGAGTCTAATACGATTAAACCGGGAAGAACATGTCTCTTCGTAACTTCCCTTCAGTTAATTTACCACACAATTAACATGCATATTAATTTAGGAGAACATACATTTCATTTCCGTGCAATTTAAATAAGAAATGTAAAACATTATAATTTAGAATGCTGTGAACTTACCCGAACTTCCGCGTTGAAGGCTAAAACCATTCAAAGGTTATGTTATTGATGGAAATATTGTTGTGGCGACTTTTCCTGTGGTAATTCTAGTTCGGAAATTTGCATTACAGTTCTCCAATACTGTATTGATTTAATAAATACACCCCGGCGGAGGAACAGCCAGCTCTTCCAACGATTCGACAGCCTCCCGGCGGGAAGGAGCCAGCTGCCATTCCTGACAGGTGCCATTGGCCCGGACTCCCGTCAATCAGCCCGCGCTGATCCCGCCTCCCCCGGTGATTGGCCACACAGCGGCCCGGCGTCACTGCGCATGCGGGCGGCGGCGGCCCCAGCGCGAGCAGCTGATTTCGAAGAAACTGCGTCAGACGCAAGCTGTGCGTGTGACGTATGAGGCGGGCGGGCCGGCCGGCCGGCCGTCGTTGCCCGCGACGCGCGCCAGAGTCTTAGCCTATCCGCGCCCTCGCTTTTGGCGGCAGGCTCGCAGTCCGCTGGCCCGAGCGAGGGCGGGCAGTCCGGCCCCAGGGCGTCGTCGATGCTGCGGCCTTTGTCAAATTCCACCCAAAGGGGTTTAGTTTAGTTTAGTTTACTTCAGAGATGCCGTGCGGAAACAGGCCCTTCGGCCCACCAGCGATCCACGCACACTCACACTATCCTACACACACTAGACTTTAGAGATACAGCGCGGAAACAGGCCCTTCGGCCCACCGAGTCCGTGCCGACCAGCAATCACCCCGCACACTAGCGCTATCCTACACTAGACTTTAGGGATACAGCATGGAAACAGGCCCTTCGGCCCACCAGCGATCCACGCACACTCACACTATCCTACACACACTAGTTTAGTTTAGAGATACAGCGCGGAAACAGGCCCTTCGGCCCACCGAGTCCGCGTCAACCAGCGATCCCCGCACACTAGCACTATCCTACACACACTAGGGATAATTTACACTTATACCAAGCCAATTACAGTCAGGGGAGAGGGAGACAAAGAGCTATGGAAGGGTCAGGTGTGAAAACGACAGATCAGTGCAGAAGGTAGACACAAAGTGCTGGAGTAACTTAGCGGGTCAGGCAGCATCTCTGGAGAGAAGGAATGGGTGACGTTTAGGGTCGAAACCCTTAAGACTGGTTAGGGATAAGGGAAATGAGAGATATAGACGGTGATGTGAAGAGGTTCCTTCTTACAATGATCAAAGAAGATGCAAATCAAGGAAATATAGAATGGTACATTGTTGGATGAGGGGAAGGTGACAACAAGGCCTACAATCAGTAACATTAATCAGGAAAACAGTGAAACTAGTCGGAGACAGACACAAAATGCTGGAGTAACTCAGCATGACAGGCAGCATCTCTGGAGAGAAGAATGGGTGATGTTTTGGGTCGAGACCCTTCTTCAAACTCAGTCTGAGATGTCACCCATTCCTTCCATCCAGAGATGCTGCCTGTCCTGCTGAGTTACTCCAACATTTTGTATCTATTTTAGGTGGAAACCAGCATCTACAGTTCCTTCCAACAAACAGAGGCCAACTGTGGAGGCCAAGCCAATGGATATTTTTAAGGCAGAGATAGACAAATTCTTGATTAGAACGGGTGTCATAGGTTATGGGGAGAAGGCAGGAAAATTGGATTGGGAGGCAGAGATCAGCCATGATTGAATGGTGGAGTGGACTTGATGGGCTAAATCATCTAATTCTACACCTATAACTTGTGAACTAGTCAGAGAACTAGGGTGGGGGTGGGAAGGAGAGAGAGGGTTGCTTGAAGTTAGAAAAATCAAAATGTAATACTGCTGTGGTGTAAGCTGCCCAAGCGAAATATGAGGTGCTGTTCCTCCAATTTGTGTTGGGCCTCACTCTGACATTGGAGGAGGCCCAGGACAGAAAGGCCAGAATGGGAGGGGGGGTTAAAGTGTTACGCAACCGGGAGATTTTTTTGGCTTTTTTTGGTTTAGTTTATTATGGTCACATGTACCAAAGTACAGTGAAAAGCTTTTTTGTTTGCGCGTCTGAGCTGATGCCTGCCCCTCTCTCCGGTGTGTTCCTGGTGTATGTGCTGGCTTGCTGGAGTCCTCCCAAGACTAGTCAGCTCAATTTAAGATCTTTTTGTTGATGCTGCAATAACGTTTTTTGTTTGAAAGAGTTGTATCCAGAATTAAAGCTCCTTCAACCTCCCATCAAACACTCCCAGGGCAGGGACAGCACAAAACAACAATGTCCTTAATGGTGGTTAAAGATACTGTGGTTAAGTAACCTACTCGCCTGTAGAATGGCCCCAGCTACCAGATGTCGGACCATTGCATGCAATGGGCATATCTTTCATTGACAAAGCGTCATTCAAAAGACCATAAGTGATAGGACTAGAATTAGGCCATTCGGTCCATAAAGTCTCTGTCGCCATTCAATGATGGCTGCTCTATCTCTCCCTCCTAACCCCATTCTCCTGCCTTCTCCCCATAACCACTGACACCCGTACTAATCAATAATCTGTCTATCTCTGCCTTCAAAATATCCATCGACTTGGCCTCCACACTCTTTTGTGGCAAAGAATTCCACAGATTCACCACCCTGTGACTAAAGAAATTCCTCCTCATCTGCATCCTAAAAGAACATCCTTTAATTCTGAGTGTGACCTCTAGTCCTAGACTCTCCCACTGGTGGAAACCTCCTCTCCACATCCACTCTATCCAAGCCTTTCACTATTCTGTATTCACCAAGTGGTTGAGTAATCTCAACAAAAAAAGACACATAGTGCTGGAGTAACTCGGCGGGTCCAGCAGCATCTCTGGAGAACAGGGATAGATCACATTTCCGTTCGCGACCCTCCTTCAGACTCACTGGGACATTGACTGCGCTGAATCTGATTCCAAATTCACCTGTGTGCACCTGTTCATTGCAAATACTGTTGCTTTCATTGCCTGGTATGACAGAGCCATAAATGCCCTTTGGACGGTATAATTTTAGTTGGAGTTTAAATACTGCCTCCTGGGCAAGTGGCAGCGGTGACGGTGAGTATGTGGTGAAGGCATCGTTAACTGCGGGTTCAAGAGCAGCAATTGCAACACTACCGAAATTCGACAAGAGGCGGGAGATGGTGACGGGACCCTGAGACCAGACTGAGAGGCAATCACAGGGAGAGAACATTTCTCGGGCTTTGGCAAGACATCTTCAGTAGCTGCCAGGCGGAAATAAACGGGTTTCATTCAAGGTGAGAAAGATGCAACATAATTAATTCAGTTTTAGTTGTCGATACTGTAATCTGTCCCGTGAATGGGAAAGAATTCTTTCCCCACTGCTGGGTGTAAAGTTTCCCAGAGACTGGGTACTCTGCAGCAACTCCCTCCTTTGAAGTGCCGTCTGAGAAAAATGTATACCCAAAAAGGAATAGCATCTTTAAATATTTAAAGCCAACACCGGAAACAGTATTTTTGTCACTTTTTGGGAAGATTTTGATGAAAATCTGAATGTAACTAAATGTCACTTTCCACAAAAGATTTATTCCTAGATTTAATGCTTTTCCTTTTCTGTAACTGACCCCGTGAAATAACTCTCCCTTCAGATAGACACAAGAAGCTGGAGTAACTCAGCGGGTCAGACAGCATCTCTGGAGAAAAGGAATAGGTGACGTTTCAGGTCGAGACCCTTCTTCAGACCCTATTCTTTTCCTCCAGAGATGCTGTCCGACTTGCTGAGTTACTCCAGCATTTTGTGTCTATCTTCGAATAAACCAGCATCTGCCGTTCCTTCCTACACAACTCTACCATCAGTCTTGTTTCACCTGCTCCCCCTTCCTAGGTGTTTCATGATTTTCCCGCCTGAAAGCAAATTACTCCTCTTCACTTTAATATTCATCAAGAGGTGAAGCGGCTAAGAATCACCAGCATAGTGGGCATACATGGTAGGTTGTAATCTTGCCTGCTGAGTACATGTTTGGTATACCACTGTCTGAGTGACTGTAAAATGGAAAATGACCATTGGCAGCAATGACCTAAACTCTTCAGAGAAAGTTATATGGATTATGTCAAAGTGGGACCTGATCATCCTCCTATATTCAGTATTGACACTGTTCTGTAACTCGGACTCCCAGGACAATGCTCAGAAGCCATTACTAAATGCACAGGGACAGGGCATCAGCACTGCCTGCTGCTATAAACGGGTTAGGGTCCTTTCACTGGCTATTAGTGGAACAATCTGAGTCACAATTACTGTGTATGCAATATTTGCATCTCTATCACGGATAGAGAGATAAGAGTGATACTCCAAAGATCAGACATCATAAAGATTGCATTATGAACTTCGCTTCAGCAGTGCAGATTGATTTTTTGGCAAGGATAGAAAATGTTAATGTACATCTGACAAATCACTATTTTAGTTCTACTAAATTCAGGAACAAGGACAATGATTAAAGATAGGAAACAAGCAGAACTGAACGTAACTGAGACACAGGAGCAGCAAGAGGCCACTCAGCCTCTTTAGCCTTTTCTGCTGTTCAATTACGTTAGGGGTCATTTTTGTGTTTTTGCCACCTAATTGCCATAGTTTTGTAAAATAATGATAGGGAGCATAAGTTATGGGTGGAAGAGACTGCAGTAACAAATGTGTCAGAAAAAAACCAGAGGGAATTAATCTGTGGAATACTTTGCTACAGAAGGGTGTGTAGGCCAACTCAATGGATATTTTTAAGGCAGAAGTAGATAGATTTGTGATTAGTACGGGTGCCATGGGGAGAAGGCAGCAAAATGGGGTTATGAGGGAGAGATAGATCAGCCATGATTGAATGGACCGAATGGCCTAATTCTGCTCCTATCACATGACCTTATCACAGTGTACAATAGAAGAGGATGTGCAGACAGCTGAGGGGCATTGTTAACTAGGTTCAAAAAATGATTGATAATCAAAAAAATAACATTCTTCATCTGTACTTTCACCTGCAGCATTATCTTTTCTTTTAATTGGGTATGTCAGTAGTTCATTTGAGCTTTATTTTATGGCTCATCATAATTCCTGGCTGGATAAGACTGACTCATTGAAGGTGCACAGGATCAGGGGTTAATACTGCCATTTGTAGCACTCAAAATGCACAGCTTCATTTGAACTGTTTATGAACAGTACTAGGTGGAATGAACCAGCACAGGATGAGGCCGTTCATCCCTTTGAAATAACTTTCCAATGTGTCTCACGTGTCAGTTCTTTCTCCAGAATCGTGCACTTTTCTCCCCTTCAATTACTTTTCCAACTCTCCCTTTTGAAAATTAAGTAGAATCTGATCAGAGATGGATCAGCCCTGCTTAGTGATCAGTTATTTGGCCCCTGAGCCAAGCTACTGTACAGCAACGGGTAGAATTGGGAAGAAAACGCCTTTTTCTACATATACCAGCTAACCGCTAACAGTGGGGACACAAGGAACTGCAGATAATGGAATCTTGAGCAATTCATAAAGTGCTGGAGCGACTCATCGGGTCAGGCAGCATCTGTGGGGAATGGGAATGTCTGTGCCGAACATAATACCAAGAGAAACTAACCTCATCTGCCTACATGTGAACCAGCAAATCATGTGGCAATCTGAAAGCCTCTGAAACACCACAACCATACCTGCCTCCACCACCCCTGATAGCGCATTCCAGGCACCCACAACCCAATGTGTAAAAAAAAACCTTGTCCTGCATATCTTTAAACGTTTCCCCTCTCACATTAAAACTTTGTCCTCTAGTCTTTGACATTTCCACTCTGGGGAAAAAGGTTCTGACTGTCTACCCTATCTGAACTGCTGAGTTCCTCCTGCATTTTGTGTTAAAACCAGTAAAGATTCCAAGTCAGATGTAAATGTCACTATTTTGTAAGCAATTGTCTCAACCCCATCATGCTTAAATCATAACATTCCAGCCAAATTTACCTCTCTGCTGGATAAGGTTCTTGGCCATTTACCTGACCCCAACACATCCGGTAAGAATGGAAACAACAATGGGAACCAAAATGTATGCTTGCTCTAACGCAAGACTGATTCTCAATACTCGACAGCAATTTTGTGTAGAGAGAGTGAAAGGCAATGTAGGTGACCTGAAGAATTCTAGTGGCTGCCAGAGAGAGGTGTACTTTAAAACAGAGGTGGGGACAACCACACAGGACAAAGACTACATTCATATTTGGAGCAGTTGCCTGTGATGCAAACTATTTTATTATTTTAAATACAATTGGATGGATTAATTAATTTTATCATTTTATTTTTTTTCTCAGCAAGCAACCATGATTAAGAAATCATCATACTTGGACAATGCGGTCGGGGTGGGTGACCTGGTGCTATTGGAGCCTCTCACCGATGAGTCTCTACTTTCAAATCTCAAGGAACGATTCAGCAAAAGTGAGATCTACGTAAGTAAAGTGAGAGGGAAGACTCATGTGTGATAGTTTTCACCTTCAATTGAGATTATCTGATATAACAGGGAACAGATACACTGTCCAGATGTGACACTTATGGCTCCCCTGCAATTTCCAGATGAGACCAGTGCCTCTGAAGGTTGGCTGCTCAGTCAGTTCTCTGTGGGCCAATGAGTGTTTTGTTTGATAGTCCACTGTTGGGAAATTCAGTAGTTCACAAAGCATGCCTCGTGGACTTGAGGCCCTGATGCTGCCCGTGCATGTGCCTTGGAGAATTGGGTGGTATTTGTCCAAAATATGCGCCAACCTTGCAGTGGATGAACAGGAAATAGTCTAATGTCATCCTCCTGGTACAACTGCATACTACACGGTTGATTGCATACACGTACTTGGTGGTTTCTTCCAGTAATGTTTTTTTTAATTTCAAAATATACTTTATTCGAATGATAAATATATACAATACATTAACCTTGCGGAAAATCCATCCGACATTTTCGGGGCTGTACAAATTGATGAATACAGTTTAGACATTTCTTTTCCCCAAATTTCCACAAATCAGTCCCCCACTCGTGCCACTCATGTGGCACAATGGCGTGGGATACCTTCCCTTATATTTAGGGGCGTCTCCACCATACCGTGCCCCCCATGTCCAGCAGCGGAAGAACCTTAGACTGTGGCCCTCCCCCACCGAGCCTTGGCGTTGGCTGCACCGAGCTTCAGTGCGTCCCTCAGCACGTACTCCTGCAGTCTGCAGCGGGCCAGTCGGCAACATTCCCTGACGGACATCTCGCTCTGCTGGGTGGTGAACAATGCTCGGGCAGACCAAAGGGCGTCTTTTACCAAGTTGATGACCCTCCAGCAGCACTTGATGTCAGCCTCTGAATGTGTCCCTGGGAACAGTCCGTAAATCACCGAGTCCTCTGTGACGGAGCTGTTTGGGATAAAGCGTACCAGGGACCCTTGCATTTTTCTCCAGACTCTTTTAGCAAACCCACACTCTGTAAAGAGGTGGGCAACCGTCTCCTCTCCATAGCAGCCGTCCCGAGGGCAGCGTGCGCTGGCAGTGAGGTTCCGACGGTGCAGGAAGGATCTGACTGGGAGGGCTCCCCTCACCGCCAGCCAAGCCAGGTCTTGGTGCTTGTTGGTGAGTTCTGGCGATGAGGCATTTTGCCAGACAAGCTGGGCAGTCTGCTCAGGGAACCACACCACCGGGTCCATAGAGTCCTTTCCCTGCAGTGCCTGCAGGACATTCTGTGCTGACCACTGCCCGATGGACATGTGGTCAAAGGTGTTGGTCCGGAAGAACCCTTCCACCGACGACAGATGGGGTGGCAATGTCCAGCTGACTGGCACATTGCGTGGCACCTGCGCCAGGCCCATTCTTCTCAACACCGGGGACAGGTAGAACCTCAGCAGGTAGTTTGCCATGTACATGCTGCGTAATGCACAGTGGATGACCGTGAGCGGGTTAGTCTCTACACAGAGACCATTTTGTGCAGTAGCCTTATCATCAGGGTGGAGAGGCGAGCAGAGAAACCTAAAATGGTATGTGTAAGATGCTGATAGATTCTTGTTATTTCACTTATTCTCTCAGACCTACATTGGGAGTGTTGTTATTTCAATCAATCCCTACAAGACGCTTCCTATCTATGGCCAGGAGCAAATCATCAAGTACCGCAACTCTAACTTTTACGAGTTGAGTCCTCACATGTAAGTAGAGGCAGTAACAGCACGCCCTTTTCCCCCAAATTGAATTGAAGCAATTGCTTTAGTCCTCTGTCAATCAAACCTGGTGAGTAATTGCTGTAAGTGATTGATTGATTTTATACCCCTTACTTGTATGTGACTATCCTTTACTCGCTACATTTTTCTCTCAAAGTTATGTGGAGGTAACAATTGCAGAATGGTTTGGGAAGCATTTGGCTGCTTCATTGCAATAGGATTTCTCTGGACAGATGAGCACAAATGGACTGAATGGCCAATGTCATCTGTACTAACCTTGTGAAACCATCACAGCACAGAATTCTAGGTTCACCTGATCGTTTGTAGTTAATGGCTATCACGGCCGTTGCTGTATGCTCGAACTATGTTTCTATTGTGTCGATTCTGGGATCCTTCCTGGTGCTTTGGTGTTTCAAAACTATATCCACTTTTTGGGGGGAAGGTATAAACTTTGAAAGTAGACAGCTGAAAAACAAGTGCACACGTAATGAAGAAATGTCAGCAGCAGGAAAGATTTTATGCAATATGTTTACAGCAGAAATCGAAAGGGGAAGTTCTCCTTTCACCTTTAGTTCTTTGAACATATTAACTGATAAGATTAATAGATTGTACATAACAACATACAAGCATAACATCTATGGCAGGCACAAAAAGCTGGAGAGACTCAGCGGGCATTCCCTCTCTCTCTCTATCTCCCTCCCCCACCCTAGTCGCACTAGCTTCTCATTTTCACACTACAAACAGCTTACAATGGCCTGTTCCCTTTATCATCGATACTTTTTTGCATATCTTTCATTCATTGTTCTTTATCTCTCCACATCACCGTCTATATCTCTCGTTTCCCTGATCCCTGACCAGTCTGAGGAAGGGTCTCGACCCGAAACGTCACCCATCTCCTTCGCTCCTTAGATGCTGCTGCACCCGCTGAGTTTCTCCAGCCTTTTGTGTACCCTCGATTCTCCAGCATCTGCAGTTCCTTCTTTAACATAACATCTATGGCAGACAGTTTGTAAAGTACAGAGCTAGTCAGGAGTCTCTACAATCTTTTCCCCTCCTTTTAGTTTAGTTTAAGGATACAGTGTGGAAACATGCCCTTCGGCCCACCGAGTCCATGCCGACCAGCGATCACGTGTTCACTAATTCTATCTGACACTCTCGGGACAATTTACAGAAACCTATAAACCTGCACGTCTTTGGAATGTAAGAGTAAACCAGAGTACTTGGAGAAATTGATTTCTGGAAATTATACACTTTAACAAAATATTAAGCCGCAGATGACGGCAAGGAAAATGTCACAGAAATATAGCAAACTCAAAGCTTCTAATCAACTCATTTCTCCATGCAGCTATGCCATTGCTGACGAGGCATACAGATCACTCCGAGACAGAAACAAGGACCAATGTGTTCTCATCACCGGGGAGAGTGGCTCGGGAAAAACAGGTATCATATCTTGGGTCACAGCCGATGAGGCCGGCTATTAACTAATTCTGGAGAGTATCTTCCATAAGGCTTTCTCCCAGGAGCCACCTAAAATCAAATAGAATGTGCAACAATATAATGTGTGGGTGTGATTCAAACCCTGAATGTGGAATTTCGACCGAGAGACGACTCTGGACCAGTTGCTGAGTGATTATCAGCAGCTAAACTAAGATTGCACCAGATGGATTGTCCTGTAGGAGTAATTTAGCCTTGTTTAATGCACTGCGCTCAAGGTCGTCAGATGCTTTGTGCAATTGGAAACTGAGAAACCTATGCACCTTTTACATTCTTGGAGCATTTAATCCTGCAATAAAAACATAAAACCATTAACTTAGCTTGTAATATAGATTTCCTACTGATAGAAAGCAAAGGTCATTATGACAATCTGTGGTAAATGTGGCATGAAATGGCTTAAAAGAGTAATAGAGTTGGCGTAACATTAAAAAGAGAAAGCTAGTGCGTTCTGAAATAGCATCAAACAGTTCTGGTAGAACACAACATGTCAGACAGCACCTGGGGAAAAAATGACTAGTTAACCTGAAGTATCTGCCTATCCTTATGCAAATCCCAAATAACTTACTTTTTAGTTAGAATATTTATTTCCACAGTTCCCAGCCCATGAAAAGTGTGTGCGTGCATGTGTTTCTATGGCAGGAAGTGGGTTGTGTTAAAGTCTGTTCCCGTCTTTCGAATGAGACCTTAGGCAACCCCTGGTTGTGGCCGTTCAAGTTATTTATATTCTCCCCTAAAGAATTTGCAAATCCCTGCCCAAAAGTTCAAGCTCTAGAATTAAATTCCCTCTCATGGAATTTATGTGGGGGATAAGAAGTAAATACAGAAACAATATTTTTTTCAACTCGCATTTCCTGATGCATGGGTGGGCAGCGAGGCTTCACGTTATGGAAAATTGTGATATGGCCCGTTTGCCAGGTACACAACCTCCTTAATAAGGAAGGGTTATCTATACTAGAGAAGGCCTGCACAGAGAAGACCAATTGACCCATTGAAGTTATGTTGATTAAACAGGTTCCACTTATTTTTATTGATATCTCTAACATGATATGTATTAGTCAACCAACATCACTGTAACCTTGTCCCTAATTCTGCTAGATTGTTATTGCATTTTTATCTTGGTTAGGGCAGCAATGGAGGCCCCATTTATCCTGTGGCAGCTTCACTGCATTCTTTCCCCAAAAGTGAATCTGTCAGAAAAGAAATCTTCCCAGTCGAAGCTGGATAAACCTTGCCTTCCATGCCATGGAATGCACTGCTATTTATTTGATGATAACAGGAACCCCAAATAAATCCACCTCAGGTTGAGAGGGTTTAGGAGAAAAAGGAATTCGAATTCCTCATTTCTCACCTGCCTTCATAGAAGATAGTGTGATGATAGAATGGAACTATAAACCTGGTGGAGAGGAATGTTAAGGTTTTTTCTATTTTTTTCTGTTTTTTCTACCCACAGAGGCCAGTAAACTTGTCATGTCATATATTGCTGCAGTTTGTGGCAAAGGAGAAGAGGTCAACCAGGTCAAAGAGCAGCTTCTGCAATCAAATCCCATACTGGAAGGTCAGACGCACCCCGCATGTATCAGCTCTTCACTGAATGTGATCTTTCCATGATCTGTCCTGACATTGCTAAATCACACCAAGGTGTGGGCTCCTTCGTAATCTATAAATTAGAAATCTGAAATCACCAGAAAATGCTGGAAATACTCCACAGGTTGGGCAGTGTCTGTGGAGAGAGAAACACTTTCAACTTTAAACTCTATTTTTGTCTCCTCTGATGCCATATTACCTCCTGAGTATTCCCAGTTCTTTTTATTTTTATTATGGATTTTCTCCACTGCTTTCAGTTTGAACATAGTAGGCTAAGTGGCCTCCTGAGTTGTAACTTGGGTGATTCTGTGATGCCTCACCCTCTTTTCATATGTAAGCCTTGAATTTGTGTCTTGACAGTGTATTCTATGATAGGGGCTCGATTACCAAGACCGATGCTGTCTTTGCCTGACATCCTCTCCGGTTATAGGAGTGCTTGGTTAGTCATCAGGAGCAAGGATCCTGGCAGCTTTTGTTTTCTTCCCCCTTTCCCTAACCTAGGGGGTGCTGTGGCTAGTTGCAGCATCCCAGCAACAGTCAGAGCTAAAGAAGGACAACGCAACACAGAGCCCAGGTAGAACCTGGTATCCACCTTGTCTGAAATGAATCCAGGCACAAAGGGAAGATCAGACCTTTATTTACATTGACTCCATAAGTTCTAAAGAGAACACTACAAATCTAAATCAGGTCCAACTTGGGGTGAAATTGTTTTTTGGTAGCGACTTAAAACATTTGAATGGTTAGCACAGAAGTGGAGGCCCTATTTACCTTGTGGCAGCTTCACTACATTGTTTCTCCAAAAGTGAATCGCTCAGAAAATAAATCTTCCCAGTCAAAGCTGGATAAACCTTGCCTTCTTCCATGCCAAGGAATTCACCGCTATTTAATGGATGATACCAGGAAGCCCAGTTAAATCTACCTCGGGTTCAGAGGATTTAGAAGCAAGAGGAATCCAGGATTGATCATTTCTCACCTGCCTTCACAGAAGATAGTATGTCACTAGTTTTTGGTAGAGACTAAAGCATTTGTCAATCATTATATCAATGTCTGGCATGATATATGCCTGGCACTTTACTTCCCTTGTCTATGCCCAGTTTGTTACTATTAGACCTTGGACGATAAAACGATCAATCTGCACAAATCCACGTGGCTGATTTTCAATAGTCCAATTTGAAATTCCATATGGGAAAGCAAATGGAACATGCTGATCATTGACTGATTTCCACACCCTTGCCAGTGTAACTCTTTAATCTAGAGCTGTCAGCCTCCAATCAGTAACATCAAGGATGTCTGGGACACAGTGGGAGAGTGAAGACTATTGGCTGTGTCACCACTTGCCTTGTATTACTGTTGATCTCTTCAAGTGGAGCCAGTCCTGATTGTGCTTTAAACCCTCTTTCTTTTCACAGCTTTTGGAAACGCCAAGACCATACGGAATGACAACTCCTCCAGATTTGTACGTATTATTGTGGCCCTGTTAGCTAATGTGTAAACATGAGGGAAGGGGAATGAGGCCAGTTAGGGATGCATTTTGGGTATGGAGAGAATTAGTTGGATTAATAAAACATTTGAAGTCTCGTATTTTGCAATTCCACCCAAGGGCCACATATTTAGTTCTCTGTATAAAGGACAATTTTTGGCCAGTTTGCGCCTGTCTCCCGGCATCACTGAGCAGCTGGACGGCATCTCCCAGCAAGGCATCTGTGAGACGGTGACTGGATGGGGACTATAGCTGCTCTTCACAAAGAGGTCATGGCTGGGGGAGTGGGATGGGGTGAACAGCAGGCATCTCGCTAGATTGCATGCAGCACCCTCCCAGGAATATTGGAGGGGGACAGGTTTAGGGTAGAGGAACCTAGTATTTACATTGGGCTGTGGCTTTCTTTACATTTTTATGGGTATCAATAAAGAAATAAGTGTTTTCTTGCATTTGTATTTTTCATTAACTGAATTTCTATGTGTTCAGGGAAAATACATGGACATTGAATTTGACTTCAAGGGCGATCCATTGGGTGGAGTCATCAGTAACTGTAAGTGCTGGTCTTTATAATTGGAGTCATCCCGTTTCTCAATAGTCCTGGATTTGGCGTGCAGAACACCTCTGCTCAGTCCGTCTTAACCTACCTGAGCTCACGGTGGCTCAGCACTTTAACTCCCCCTCCCATTCCCAACCTGACCTTTCTGTCCTGGGCCTCCTCCATGGCCAGAGTGAGGCCCAGCGCAAATTGGAGGAGCAGCACCTCATATTTCGCTTGGGCAGTTTACACCCCAGCGGTATGAATATTGACTTCTCTAACTTCAGATACTCCTTGCTTTCCCTCTCTCTCCATCCCCTCCCCCTTCCCAGTTCTCCCACCAGTCTTACTGTCTCCGACTACATTCAATCTTTGTCCCGCCCACTCCTTTGACGCCAGTCTGAAGAAGGGTCTCAACATGAAACGTCACCTATTCCTTCTCTCCAGAGATGCTGCCTGTTCCGCTGAGTTACTCCATCATTTTGTGTCTACCTTCGATTTAAACCAGCATCTGCAGTTCTTTCTTACACAAGCTGCCTTAGCTCCCTGTTTACCTCTGGAACGGAGACCTGGGACCGCAACTAGCAGAGAAGAGAAGATGTTGACTAGTCATCTGGGAACATTCAGCCAGTAACAGGAACCAAACAGTGACAATGGACAAACATCTGGCAACAAAAAAGCAGTGAAAAAGTCGTCAACCAGCAGCTAGGGAACAAACTGCAAACAATCCGCCACAAACAGTCAGCAGATATCAAACAACTGGCAGTAATATTCAGCAAACAGTTGACAGCATGTGGTCATAATAGGAAACATCTGGCAACAAACTATTGACAGCAGCAAAGAGCCATCAAATATCAAACAACTGGCAGCATCAGTCAGCTCAGAGCCAGCAGAAAATAGTCAACAAATACCAAAGCTGGCAGCATGCAGCCAGCGAGCAACTGGAAAAATACAGTCCGCATTCGGCTGGCAGCATCGATAAACATGCAAGCAGCAGTCAGCAATGGCAAGCAGCTGGCAACAAAGTCCGCAAACAGCTGGCAATGCAGCAAATTGCCTGCAGCATATATATGCAGCATGTGCAGCAAGGAAACCATCAGCTGACAAGACAATCAGCAAACTGTTGGTAAAGCAACAAACAGCTGGCAAATAGGAAATAGCTGGCAGTGTATTGTGTAAATTGTTGGCAAAATAGCAAACATCTGGCAGCAAAGGCAAACAAAAAGGCCAGTAGTTGGTAGCAATTCAGCAAATAGCTGGCTGAAACCCCAACGAATGGATGGCAGGGCAGCAAACAGCTGGATGCGAGCTGTGGTCAAATAGCAGAGCAACAACAAAGTCTGCAAATAGCTGGCAGCAGACTTGGTAAACAGCAACCAGTGGGAATAGTCAGCAAACAGTTGGCTGTAAAATGTCTGCCATTAAACAACATAACATTTAACAACAACAAGGTGTACTATAACCACATTTAAAAGATATTTGGACAGGGACAGTGATAGGAAAGGTTTAGAGGGAGATGGACCATAATTGGCAACAACAATGTATCTTTCTGGTCAGTGCGTCGCAGAACAGGGCCTCAGTTATGTGGCAGAATCATTATAATCTCACAGGAGCAAAAAAAAAAGACACTTCTATCCAAACTAGGTAAGATTTGGATAGAAGTGTCTTATTTTTGGATAGAAGTGTCCAGCACTGTGTTTTCTTCCTTTTTAACGGCCAGATTAACTGTTTCCACCACCCCTTCAGACAGTGAGTTCCAGATCATCACCACCCAGCACAAAACAAAAGGCTTTCCCTCGCAAACTTCCTGTATCCTTTGCCCATCACTTTTTTCCTTCCACATTAATCCTTAGTTTTGGCAGAAAACCCTTAGCTGCTGTTTCCGTAGGAGGTCTGTGATCCAATCCCAGATTTCAAACTCTGGGAGACCACTTGTATTGCATGATTTCATCCATTTTCCCATGAAAGAAAAAGAGTGGCCTTAAAATTCCAACAAAGCTGCCAAGCAGCTTCAAGTGGGAGAAAGGCCTGCCTAACCAATTATCTTTCGCATGACCTCGTGCCCCAGGTGCAAAATCTTATAACATGATGGTTTTCACGCTGCCTCGGAAAAGTACCCAAGATAATTAAAGACTTGTCCCACCCAGGTCATTCCTCCTACTCCCTGCTCTCATCTGGCAGAAGATACAGAAGCTTGAAAACACATACCACCAAACTTGGGGACAGCTTCTTCCCCTCTGTTATCAGGCTTCTGAACTGTCCTTCCAAGTGCTAGGGTAGGTCCCATTCACCTCTACCCCATTGCGGACATTGGACTTTGTCTATGAAACTGGTGCGCTACAATGCTGAGAACTAGATTCTGCACTCTGTATCTTCCCCTTTGCTCTTTCTATTGTACTTGAGTTTGATCTGATTGCATTCATGTATAGTAGATCTGATCTGTTTGGATAGCATGCAAAGCAAAGCTTTTCACTGTACCTCAGTACACATGACAGTAATAAACCTAAACGTAAATCCAAGTTATTCTATGTCAAAGATTGAACTGCCTGAAGAGTAGGGAGCAACCAAGGCTTATTTTGAGTGGCAAACACTGAATGTTGTGGCACTATTAGTTTCAGTTTGCATCCTCACTGATGGTATTAAACTTGTAGAGGAAAGATGTGCAATGCAATACAAAATTAGTTAGATTGGATACCCAGAACTGCTAGCCAGAGCTATATTAATCTCAATATAGATATGTGTAATCTATATTGTGGAAAAACCTGGATGGTATGTTGTTTGAATCATTGATTACTGTACATGGAGTACATCTCAAAGTCCACCAATGATCATTAACAGGAATTAGTTTGGGATTTGCAGATTAACAAGGATTGTTTCCATTCGATTTGATTCTTGGATCTCAAACTTGAGTATTAGTCTCTCTTCCCAATCTTTCCTTGAGATGGCTCTGTTGTGGAAAAATGGGTTATTTCCCAGTAGGGTAAGAAGAACTATTTAGTTTCCATAACAGGAAAGATCTGCGTTTATATGCCTTTCAGAACTTTCAGATGTTGCAAACCACTTTGCAGCCACTAAAGTACTTTGCTGAGGTATAGCTTCTGTTGTAATGTGTTTACAAATTATATATTACAATATTCCTGATGTATTCTTTCTAATTATATTTATGATTTTTCAAAATGAAAATACAATTTTCATGAACTGATTTAAAATATAGCTTCACATTGGGACCATATCAATCATCACTCATCAATGCGGTCTCCTCTCAATAGAGTGCCTATGACTCTTAAGATCTTGAGCCTTGAATTGATTACTGATTGTTGTTGCTACCAGAGCTATAAAATGGTGGAATTTAAAAAAAATTGAATTCACTTCATCTATGTAACCTTGATTTCACGGTTCTTGGTCATGGACCCTCACTGTTATTGAAGCAAGATTCATACAGGACTGCGATGTGAAAATTAAAATGGGTCCTTGTATCCAAGCTTCAGTGTTCTTTATACAGCTAACAGTGACTTATATTAGCAGAGGAATTTAAAAAAAGACACAAGTCCACATTAGAAGGCTTCATTTTGTTCCCCCAATATTATGGGACAGTGTGCAACTAGACGGTGTGGAAAAATGTATTTCCACTAACAAAGTGGGGATTCACATTTCCCAGTTGGTTGGGCAGACCAACGGGAAATTTTAACTCACTAACCTTGGGTCAGTTATCTCCTGATACAGTACCAGATAAAATGGCATCACTATTTTTACACTCATGATCCACTCATTAGTTTCATTCATTCATTCTATGCTCCCAGCAAACAAATTATTCCAGTAATATAACAAGTGAGGGGGAAAAATATATTTAAAAGATGTTCATGAAGATAGTCTAGGATCACCAGACGACAGGAGGGAAGGACTCAAGTCGGGTAGCCGTTGTAGAGCAATTCATGAATACTACCCAAGAGGTGGGGGGTTGTTTTGTGGTGGAATATTGTAGGAAATGATCTCCATATCTCTGAGATCAGTCCTTTAGAACTATAAACACTTTCTGGAGAGATGAGCTAAGACAGTCAAAATGCTTCCTCGTTTCTTTCTCTAGTGGGTCTCATTTAATTTTGAATATTGTGAATTTAAACAGTGCAAATGCACATGGTGAGTAAAAACAAACATGATTTGTTTTGAGTTTTGATGGCTTGGGTGTTTCAGATCTCCTGGAGAAGTCTCGTGTTGTCAAGCGTCTGAAAGGGGAGAGAAATTTCCACATCTTCTACCAGCTGTTGGCAGGGGGCTCACCTGAGCTGCTGGGTGAGTGTTACTAATCTGTCCCCTGTTCTCACAATGCACATCTTGTTTCAGTGATGGGCCGTCTCCTCTTCAACCTCGCCTAGATGATTTGGGGACAGGTTAATGTCCTTCCATCCTGAAAGCACTAAGTCAGGCCTGTAGCCTGGGGCAGCGCAAATTCCACAGGTGCCCACATCCCTCCAGTACCTCGTTTACACAGCGTGTGGTCAATAAATGAGATGCCTACACCCTAAGAATTAGTACAAATAAATGTTGCCTCTTGCCTCATTGATCTTTCTCCTCATACTCCTGCAATGAGTTATGCTGGATGACTCCCTTGCCTCTATAGTTAAGACTGAAACTATGTGGGGATTTTTGAATATTACCCTACTATGTTTTTGCATCACATACACAAAGCACTTTAGTTCCAATACACATTCTCCTTTTTTTCCACTCATAAATGTATATTTCACACAAACCACAATTCTCAGTTCACATAGTTGCAGAGGGAGTCATTCACTACACCTTTCCTCCACAGAGCATCTTAATGTGCTGAGGGACTACAATCAATACGGTTACCTGACCTCGGACAAAACTCCCCTGAATGGAGTCGACGATGCTGCCAACTTTGACACGGTGAAAGTAAGTGTTTAGAAGGGGAACAGTGGATTTAATATACCTGGGATCTTTGGATTGTATGCAAGGTCTGCACACCATATACAGACTATACACGGGTTTGCCAGGTTGTTTGAGGAGTATCCAGGCCATACACAGGATGTGTGGACCAGGAGCAGATGTCTAGCTATGAAATTGGATTTCAGACTCCTGTTCTTAGCTAAGTTAAAATGCAAAGATGACACCCCCACGCTTTCCTATTTGTACCTATAATTCTGTCAATTATTGTTGCTTGTTTGTTGCAATGACATTGAGTGAGCAGGGTGGTTAATATTCTTACTGGCCTTGGACGTTGACAACTGATTTTCCTTTGGATTTTTCCATGTTCCATCTGTCTTTACCAGGGAAAAAGATGGAGTCAAAATCATAGTAAGATGGGAGCTAATTGAGACAGACTAAATATATGATAAAGGAGAATAAGTAGAAAGCTAGCCTGAACTAAACAAATCACCTGGTCAAATGCACAGACAGACACAAAATGCTGGAGTAACTCAGCGGGACAGGCAGCATTTCTGGAGAGAAGGAATGGATGATGTTTCGGGTTGAGACCTTTCTGTGCTCTGAGGGAAATAATGATCAATATTGCAGAAGTTTTGGCCATAAACGTCCAGTCTTTAAATACTGAGGTGTGTGTGGAAACTTGCTCTGCGCAAATTAGCTGCGGCTTTTTGCATAAATGCAGCAAATGCAGATTAAAACTGGCTCTGAGGCACTTTCAGCTGCTCCCTGGACGCAAAAGGTGCACTTTGATTTTGCAAATTCTTTGTATATTCTTTGTGAATGTAAATACGATTTGTACAATAGCTTCATGATCTATGTGAATGTATATTTTTTGAATAATAAAAAACAGAATAAAAAAAGAGTGGTCTAATGCACAGTCTTAAATCTGGATTTATCAATCACCTGAACCAGATTTGGATGAGCTGGGGTTGGGATGATTGACTCCAATAGCCACTACCTAGCTTCATTGCAACCATTGGAGTATTTTCCCTTTGATGACAATTGCCTTCAGTTTTACTCAGGCTCTCTTTGCTATGGTATCATTATGGACAGGTGCACCTGCCGCAGTAGACTGATGAGTCAACTCCAATAGACTTATCCGTCATGTTGCTTCGACTAGTACCTGCCACAGACCAAATCTAAAGGGCATGCACTTCGGGACTCGGCCATTTTGTGCTACCAAGCCACTCTTGATAATGGCTTCCATCCAGAGTTCACTCTGTGCCCATGCCAGCTTTTCTGATTTAGATACTGGTCCTCAGAGGTTTGTGAGGAGGACCTGCGATGTTGCCTGGGCTGGAGCTCATTGCAGGGTCTACATTTGATGCCTAAGTTACTGCAGCATGACACAGCTGAGAGGTTGTACAGCTCAAAATAATGGCAGATGCTGGACATCTAAAGTATAAAAGCAGAAGATACTGTAAACATTTAGCAAATAAGGGCACATCTGTGGGAAGAGAAACAGAGTTATTGCGTCAGATTGAAGACCCTGGTTGGAAGGGTATTGTGTCTGGTAAGCCATCTCAAGGAGTGTTTGAGTCAGCCACATTGCCGCAGGTTTGGAGTTGCATATAAGCCAGACCAAGCAAGGATGGTCTCAATGAACCAGATTGGTTTTTAACTTTTCCTTTTAGGTTCCTGCATATGAACTTAAAATAAATTCCACATTTGCCATGGTTGGATTGTAACTTGGATCTCTGGATTGATAGTCCAGGCCTCGTGTTTGCTAATTGAGTAATTTTACCTCGGTGTCAGGACCATACTCCAAACATCCTAACATTAGAGAAAAGAGTTCATCCATATTTACTGCATTGGTTGTATTACAGACTGCAATGAATGTCATTGGATTCGACAAGTCTGAAATGGACTCTATATGGGAGACTGTGGCTGTCGTACTTAAACTCTGCAACATCACGCTGAAGTCAGAACCTCAGTCAAGTGGGACGGATCACTGCTACATCGATGATAGCAAAGGTAAGTATTTTCCAAGTGAACTAAAAAAGTAGCAGACTGATTCAAATTTCATTTGGAAACTTTGGTTTCAAACCCAGATGACAACTACAAAATGTAATAAAGACGATATTTTTTATCTCAAACAGCCTGGAATATAAGTGCGTGGCAATTATACTGTGGCTGTTAGAGCTCTGTTAAAATGGCATCTCAAGCACTATGTTCAGTTCTCTGCACTTGGTTCGGGAAAGATGACTCAGTACTTTTTTAGGGAATACAGCACAGATTCATTCACCAGAATAATACTGCGTTCAAACACTGGGGTATGAGCTGTGTGTTTCTCTTCTCGTCTCCAGGACTGAGAGAAGTCTGCAGTTTGATTGGCCTTGATGAGTCCATTCTAGAACAAGCACTGTGCTCTCGCACTGTACAAACCAAGAGTGAGAAAGTGAAGACAACATTGACTGCTGCTCAGGTAAAGTATAAAAGCTTTTCAAATAGATGTGGAGTTGTGACAAATGGAGATATACAGTGAGCAACTGATACCTGGGAGTAAGTTGTTCATTGAGCTTATTGTCCCGTGTACCGAGGTACAGTGAAAAGCTTGTGCTGTGTGCTATCCAGTCAGCGGAAAGACAATACATTATTACAATCGAGCCGTCCACAGTGTAGGGATACATGATAAGGGAATAACGTTTAGATAAAGCCAGCAAAGTCTGATCAAGGATAGTCCGAGGGTCTCATGTTGTGTTACGATGATTCAGTTACGAGTTATTCTTTTACCCAGGAGTGATTTGTGTACAGTATTAGATCGTCAGTAATAACTGTGAATAATTGTAGAGGTAATAAATACAAGAGTGAATCGTACAGAGTATTTGATACCTGGATGTAGGTGGTGGAGAGTATTTGACAGTATTTTCACTGTACCTCGGTACACGTGACAATCATCTAAAGCAATAAATGGTTGGGACTGGGTTGTACAGGGTAATGGATTTTGCTATAATGGATTGAACTGATCTGAAACAACTTTAAGCTGTCTCTAACCTATTCTATGCTTTCCCCCACCCTGCCTCACCCAACCACGTACATTTCAAAGCTATCCATAGGAATTTCTTTTGACGTATCCACAGTTACTGAGCTACTTCTCGGACCGTCATGGTGATAGAATAAATAACACACAACAATGTAACAATGCAGGTTTCATCTCTTCCCACAGGGTTTCTATGCACGTGACGCTTTGGCAAAAAACCTCTATGACCGCCTGTTCAACTGGTTGGTGAACCGAATCAATGAAAGCATTCAGGTAATCCGGCACAGAGTGCATTCTTCAGGAATCATATTGGGAATGAAATATTTCAAATGTCTTTGTTACTATACCACTAGATTCAATGATATAGTTCCCTTAAGCTGCTGGCATATTATAGAGAAAATAGATGGAACAAAGTTGGGAAAATAGAGCAAAATTATTCCAGATATCGGGATCTGTAAGAATGAATGAAGGAAATAAATTGGCTATGAGAGGCTCTTGAATTGGTTCAGAGAATTAATGCATTGCCCAATCTGTTACTGGGCAATATAAACTGGAGGAACCACCAAGTAGTGATTATAGACCTCGGCAAGTGGGGTTCAGGAAGAATTGATCACGCCTGGTGGATTGTCAATGAAAACAACCTCCTCCCACCCCGACACCAAACTGGAAAGCCCATTTGTACACAGACATTAATTGAGATGTAGAAAACAGGAACTGCAGATGCTGGTTTACAAAAGAAGATACAAAGTGTTGGGGTAACTTAGCAGGTCAAGCTGCATTGCAGGAGAACATGGATAGGCAACATTTTGGGTCAGGACCCATCTCCAGTCTGAAGAAGGGTCCTGACCCAAGACGTCACCTATCCATGTTCTTCTTTAATTGAGGTTGTTATCTGGCTGTGATGCCTCTCACAGTTAATAGACTGTCACTTCATTGTCTAGCGTCACACTTTTTTTGCTGGTTATGGGAATGGTGTTGGTGCCTGTGGAACCTTGCTCCAGTGCAAGGTGTTGTCTTTGGGAGAGGATGGGGCAAGTCTAGGTGCTGGACATCTGAACATAACAGAAGAGCCTAATAGGATGTTTATAGCAAACCAGTTAACAAGTTTATAGCAAACCAGTTTAACACAACTTGTACTTGTTCAAGGTTAAAGGCAAAGTACAGAAGAAGGTGATGGGAGTGTTGGATATTTACGGATTTGAGATTTTTGAGGTAAGTTTGCATTACAATTATTCCTATAAAAAAAGGTCCCACCGTGAGGACAGGGAAGCTGTGCACGATTACAATGCATCTCATGGGAATTAAGATAGGAGGCCAATACTGCAAGGACGAACATAGTTTTACGTCTGAAGAAGGGTTTTGACCTGAATCGTCACCTATTTCCTTCGCTCCATAGATGCTGCCTCACCCGCTGAGTTTCTCCAGCAGTTTTGTCTACCTTAGTTTTACGGCACATGGGCAATTTGGTCAAACAGGTCCCAGTTGATATCCATGCTCTGTAAAGTCACGTTGAACACGTGTATTGTGTTATACTGTGATGTCCTGAACAGATGGGGCGATTTTCTTGAGGAAGAACAAAGCTAAGTGGTGGCAAGTTTTACAATTACAATTCTGTAGGCTTATGGGTCGGATGTGTAGAAGATGTTTCCAATTGTAGGGAATGTAGAATAAAGCTCGTAAATATAGATCGCCCGCAAGAAATCTGATGGGAAATGGGGAAAAATTCCTTTCCCTTGAGAGTAGTGGGAATGTGGAACTCGCTTCCTTAGTGAGTGATGAAGACATACAAAAGTTGGGACATTGTGATGAGTCATTGCTTTTTAAATTTCACTCACACCCCTGGGGTTCCAGGAAACGGCTCAGGCTCTCTTTAGCGCTTCCCTTGCTAGTGAGCCCGATACATCTCTCACCTCAGAGTCTGACAGCTGTCCCACTCCAGGGAACCGTTCCCAGATTCTAGGCGGAGGCTCCCAGTGTTGAAAGTACCATCTTCTGAATGAAACATTAAACTCAGGTCCCGACTGAAACAACCCCACAATTCCTATGGCTAGCTGTGCAAAACAAGGCTGGTGTTATAATGGTGACTAATTCAGTGGCTGTACAGTCTTGAAAGGTACTATGCAAATTGAAGTATTTTCATATATTTGAAAGTCATGTTAAATCATTTGAGTTTATTTCTCCAGGACAATAGTTTTGAGCAGTTTGTTATAAACTACTGCAATGAGAAGCTGCAGCAGCTCTTCATTGAACTGACACTGAAGGAGGAACAGGAAGAGTACATACGAGAGGTAAGCAGCCCCTCCGTCTTTTTATCCGACTTATCACAATTCACAAACTCTCCCAATGATTCACTACGCAGTGCAAACCGCATCATATATTCAGCTTCAATGGGATCTCAGTGTCCCTGGGTTAGGCAGAAAGACTTGGTTCTTCTGGTCAATGTAATCTCTGCATCATTAAATCATAGCTGTGCCCCTGAGTCTGGCCTTTAGTATGTCACGAGCTTCAACTGATCATGTCCTGTGTTGATTATTCTTGTTCTGTTTTCCAGGGCATCGAGTGGATACAGATCAAATATATTGACAACGCCATTATCTGTGACCTGATTGAAAACGTACTTTTTGTTTCTTTACATTTTTGGTTTTTGCAATTGTTACTTTTGTGTATGCGCGGGAAACGAGAGACCATGTGTGAAAATGTGTGTAGTTTAGGGTGTGAGAAGGTCTTGGTGACAACATGATTGAGTGTGTGTGTGTGCGTGTGTATCTGAGAGTGTGTGTGAAAGCATTTATGCAAGTGTGTGATGGTATCATGTACAGGTGCATCTATTGTCTTAAAACATTTAAATGAATGAATAGCATTGCCAATCAGTGAATAAATGTTGATAATGTGTAGCACCGAGCTGTGTAAATGAGCAAGCTCCCAGGGCCACACATGTATCCTGACTGAATGAGCTTGTGTTGCTGTGCGGGGAGAGGGAAATTAGCCGTGTTCCAGTCAGCAGTCGGCCAGCATGAACATTTACATGTGGCCACAGGATGGGAGCCTGGTGTTTACACAACTCTGCTGCCAAGCAAAGTCTACATTTACACATGAGGGATAGTCAAGTCAAAGTCAAAGTCAAAAGAGTTTATTGTCATGTGTCCCTGACAGGACAATGAAATTCTTTCTTTGCATAGCACAACAGAACATAGTAGGCATTGACTACAGTTATATACTTAAATACACACATTAATTAATAAATTAATAAAGTGCAAATAACAGATGGAGGGGTATTAATGTTCAGAGTTTTGTCCGAGCCAGGTTTAATAGCCTGATGGCGGTGGGGAAGCCACTGTGCTAAAGTATCAAGAGCACCTGGTAACTGCACCAGACCTCTAACGTGAGTCCATGCAAAGAGGAGAGTAGTGATGAAATATTTGTGGCAGGCTGGGGGGAGAAGATGGCCATTCATTTGACCTGCGGTGCTGTTTGTCCTTGTGCAGAATAAAGGCATCCTGGCAATGTTGGACGAAGAATGTCTCCGGCCTGGTAATGTCACTGCAAAGACCTTCCTCCAAAAGTTAAATCAGACTTTCTCCAGCCATCAGCATTACGAGAGCAAAGAGACGCAGAGCGCCAAGTTCATCACCGATGTAACACTGCCTGCCAACTGTTTCCGCGTGCAGCACTATGCAGGAAAGGTGAGCACTTGGTTCCTTATTATATCCTCCTCTGTGGGTGCTATTCCTGATACCAAATGCTTCCATGGTAAGCTGCTCATTTAGATCGTTGTTAGTGCTGCTGCCTCATTGCTCCAGAGAATAGGTTACCATGTGGCGAAAATGGAGTTATATCATCAGTGACTGACCAAAATACCATCAATGATAATCTTCACAGCATCAGCTGCCCCTTGCTTTAATGGGTGAATGTAATAGTAAAGTGTACAGAGTTTCACTTCATGTGTTTGATGGACAAACTGATTACAGTCGGAATGCTGACATTTGGCTTCAATGCCTCTGGAACTGGAACAACGTCTGCTTAAATCCTAACTTTTGCACCTTTCCCAATTGCTAACATTCACTTGGCAACTGAGAAGCATGAGCCAGCATGAACGGGCGACTTCAAGGGAGTGGGCAACATGGGAGAAAAGTGACACATTCTCTTTCATATGTATGTAGCCTGCTTGTGTATACTACTCTTATAACAAATGTAAAGCACTTTGGTCAACGAGAGTTGTTTTTTAAATGTGCTATATAAATAAAAGTGACTTGACTTGACTCGACTCTTTCCTTGCTATTGTAGGTGACATACAACGTTGCAGACTTCATCGACAAGAACAATGACCTGCTGTACCGGGATCTATCCAAGGCCATGTGGCAGGCCAAGCACAGGCTCATCAAGTCACTCTTTTCTGAAGGGGACCCAAGAAAGACATTGTTGAAGAGGCCACCAACAGCTGGCTCACAGTTCAAGGCTTCAGTGAATGTCCTAATGAAGAACGTCCTGGCTAAAAACCCCAACTATATCAGGTACAATTTCCCCAAGTTGCACAATTCCAGGGATTACTCGGGGTTGTTCAGGTCCCAGTATACATAATCCGTCAAATGGCAGGTTGTTTTGGACGAGAATGTTTTTGTGTTGCAGATGTGAGCCTGTTGTCAATGTCTCCCCTACTTGGCAAATTTGGAACTGTAATGTGGCTTTAAAATACTGCCGTGCAGTCTGTCCCCCCCCACAAAAGAGCTGTTCAAGCAGTTGCCGGCTCTCACCCTGAGACAGTGGCAACGCCAACTTCTCAGCACCACTGGTAGCCTCAGTGTACATCTCATTATCATTCATTCTCAGAAAGTGGGCATTGGTGGCAAGAGGAGTACGCCTTGCCCGTTCCCTCAATGCCTTGTGGTTGTTTTCTGAAACTGCTTTAGTGTTTTGATACAATTACGAATTGCACCAGAGGACCTTTCATAGTCAACCATGTAGGTATGAGACTAGATAGGCATACACCCTGAATGGATAATGATGGCAGTTTTGTACGCCCAGTGTTGCTGCTGTTAGATGAACTATCGACCCTCCTGGACATCCCGTTGATTCCTGGGTAAACAAAAATGCTGGAGAAACTCAGCGGGTGCAGCAGCATCTATGGAGCGAAGGAAATAGGCAACGTTTTGGGCCGAAACCCAGAAGGGTTTCGGCCCGAAACGTTGCCTATTTCCTTCGCTCCATAGATGCTGCTGCACCCGCTGAGTTTCTTCAGCATTTTTGTCTACCTTCGATTTTCCAGCATCTACAGTTCCTTCTTAATCCCCTTGATTCCTGCTGTGCCTCGCTGTATAATCGCACCATTTCTCTCTTGACCTGTGCTGACTCTTCCACAGATGCATCAAGCCAAATGACACAAAATCACCAGCACAATTTGAAGACCGCCTGGTTCAAACACAGATCAAGTACCTGGGGCTGATGGAGAATATACGAGTGCGTCGGGCGGGATATGCCTACCGCCACCACTACAAGCCTTGCCTGGAACGCTACAAGATGCTCTGTAAACAGACTTGGCCAAACTGGAAGGGGAACGACCGGTAAGCAACTTTTTTCTGGTGACAGTCCGCGGCTTCAGCAGGGGAATAGGCCACAAGTTAACTTAATTCCGTTTAATTTAGATACAGCGTGGAAACAGGCCCTTCGGCCCATCGAGTCCGTGCTGACCAGCGATCACCCATACACTGGTTCTATCCTACACACTGGGGACAATTTACAGAATGCAATTAACCTACACATCTTTGGAATGTGGGAGGAAGCCAGTGCGCCCGGAGAAAACCCAGTCACAGGGAGAACGTACAAACTCCGTACAGACAATGCCCGTGGTCTGGACGGAACCCGGGTCTTTGGCTCTATAAGGCAGCAACTCTACCGCTGCGCCGCCGTGCCGCTCTTAACTCAGATATTTTGGATCAGAAAGCACTATATGTCCTATTGCTGGTTGCAAATCATATGTGCCCATTATTTACTGGCCTTAGAAACGGGGAAACAATATAAAAATATTTGATCTAATGATTATATTGTGTCTTGCTGACAAAATATGTGACCCTTCAAATCCTGTTATGAAATATGTTACCACATGTAGCACAAACAGAATCAGAAGCAATATTTATTCCTTAATTTCTGTTCTTCTTTAAGAGATGGCGTGCAGACTCTTTTGACTGAATTAAATATAGCTCCAGAGGAATACGCATTTGGACGGACAAAAATCTTTATCAGAAATCCACAGACAGTGAGTATTGACTTGGCATTAATACATTTATTCCCTCAGCCAAAGTGTTTGGAGAGAGATACTGGAGCGTTGACCAGGGAGGTGTGGCAGAATTCCTCCTTGAAGAGACTATGGCGCACTGATTATAGTCCCTCAAGCATTTTATTGGGGAAATACCTGAACATTTACTGGAATACCCTTACATAATGCACAGGAAAAATTCACATGCATTGTTGGGAAAGGAGAGAAAAATGAAGCAAAGGCAAAAGTTATTTCTGATGACTGACGCCCCTTTTCACTTCAGACCTTTTGTCTGATGGATCTGTAATGAAAGTATGAAACAATTGCTTGCCTGTAATTCCCTCTCCCAAGGCCCCTTCACTTATTTCTTGCTTTCCACACAGCTCTTTGACATGGAAGAGCGACGGCGGGTTCAGTTGGGATTCGTGGCCACCTTGATTCAGAAGACTTATCGCGGCTGGAAATGCCGAACCCATTTCCTCCGATTGAAGAAAAGTCAGATCATCATCGCTGCCTGGTTCAGGCGGTATAACGTAAGGATGCCTGGCTTCAGAAATATGCCAGGGTTCACATTGAAGGCTTGCAGACTTCAGTTCTGTGGCAAACGTGAATTGCCAACTCTGTTCCCTCTTCCTTTTTATTTAGGATCTGAGTGTCAATTTTGCTAATGTAGTGAGGTTGTTACTAGACATTAGTGCAAGCATTGCCAGTGGAAGAGGTGTTAAACCGAGCCATCCCCTCGGCCGAATGGGAGAAGTCAGTTGCCACTATTTCCAAGAAGAGAAAGAAAGATATACTTGTGTTGGAATAATATTTACTCCACAATCAGTATCACTGAATACAGATGTTTAAGAAGGAACTGCAGATGCTGGAAAAATCAAAAAATGCCGGCGAAAGTCAGTGGGTGAGGCAGCATCTATGGAGCAAAGGAAATAGGCAACGTTCGGGTCTCGCCCGCTGACTTTCTCCAGCATTTTTGTCTACTTCACTGAATACAGATCATCTGATTATTATTGCATTGCAGTTTCTGGGAGCTTCTCATGTACAGATTGACTGTGAAGGTCTCTGACTGCCCTCGCCTGGTCTGGGTGTGTATGTGTCTCTACACCCAGGAGCATGGTGAAATGGCAAACCTTGGAGCAGCCTGCCAGTTGTACTACTGTGAAGGAAGAGGCTCAGCATCACCTTCTCAGGACAAAAGATGCTGATTACTAGTGACACCCAAATCCCGGCAGAAAAAATAAGAAAGCCATTGATTACGACTCAAACATAAAGGACAGCCACCAGGATGGGTTTGTACACAGTACATGGTCTGCACTGCAATGAGGGAGAGCAGGGAAGAGAAAGAAAGCGAAAATAATCAAAACAAACATAGCAGGAAGGTATCCTAATGAGTGTTTGTTTTTGACGCTGCCTCTTTCTCATTCTCATACAGCAACAAAAGAAATATTCAAATATGAAGAAAGCTGCCATTATGCTTCAAGCCTATGTCAGGGGCTGGAAGGTGAGTTTGTTCTGAAGGATCCAATATGATAAAACCTAAGGCAAGATGTGGGTCTCACACACAGATATGTATCCTTCTGACCCTTCAAAGTTTCTGAGGTGCTTGGATTGACTAAGAATTGAACCATGTCCTGCACGCATCACAGTGGAGGGTTCACTGGTTGCAAGCTGGCTGGAGACTGATTTAAAGAGGAGTGTCTTCTCAGACATTAACATTCACCTGAGTGAATGGAGAACAAATCCAGTTAAAAGGGGCTCTGTAACAGCATGACGTAAAAACTGTATGCCAGATTCCAATTGTAAATGATCATTTTGCCCTCAATTTCTTTTTATGTTGTAAATTCAATTTCTTCTAAAGTGCTTCAATGACTAAATGGAACGAGGTTATTAAAAATGCCGATACATGGCCATCTCATGGAAGACCTGGAGAATTCCCATCCTTGTGTTCAAGTCTTTCCTCGGCTTTGCCTCACTCCTCATTCCTTCTCCAACCTCTCTACACTCATCCAATTTGGGCCTCTTATTGACACCTCTCCCATCCCAAGCTCTCCGCACTCCAACGTTGCCAGCCTTGCCTTTGGCTGCCATGGCCCTAAGCTCTGGAATTCCCTCCCCGAACCTTTCTGCCTTTAAGATGCACCGTAAGCCTGCCACGACAGCCAAGCTATCAGTCGCCTGGCCAAAAATTTCCATTTGTATCTTGGTGTCAAAGTTTGCCCTGGCTTACACACCTATGGTGTGAAGCACCTCGGGCCATTCTACTGTGTTACTGCTGTGATATTTTTAAAAAAATGTTCCTGATCTTGAAATGGGAAAATTGATTCTTTATTTCCAGGTTCGCAAACTCCAGAGAGAGTTGAAGAAGCAGAAACGTTATGCTGCATCAGTCACCATCATTGCAGCCGGCTGGCGAGGTTACCAGGTAACAAAGCAAAGAGCGAGTCTGCATTACAATCATTCTGCAAAACTAATTGCAACGGTATTCTCCAATGTTACCTATTGCACTTTCCACAGCATCCTGAACTGTTAGTACAGATTCACAGGTACTCACTTTCAGCTGCAACATTAAACCAAGGCCTGCATCTGTTCTCTCCATTAATGCTTCAGGTCACAGACCCCTCAACTTGAAACATGAACTCTGTTCTTCTCAGATGCTGTCTGACCTGTTGAGTGTTTCCAGCATTTCTGTTTTTGTCTCAGAATTACAGCATCTGCAGTTTTGTTTGGATTTTCGCACCACCTCTTTGCAACCTCTTGGTTTCCCCCACATTACCAATTCTTAGTTCAATTTAATGTCATCTGCAAAATTGCCTACATAGGGAGAGGGTGTAGGATAGTTGAGAAGGATCACTTTTCACAGCCATCTTCTCAGGACTATGAAAGAGGGGGCAATGGAGCAGTTATGTATGATCACTTGTGATTGTCAGTCGCATTGATGACACTAACTATTGCTAACTAAAATGGACTAATGCAAACTCTTTTTTCCAACTTTGAATTGACGTCAACATTGACCATACACTGCATCCAACACAAATAACCTTTGCTTGTGACCTCAGGTGCGGAAAAGGCTCAGGAGATACTTCAAATGTAATGCTTCAAGGACTGTCCGGAAATTCATGATCTCTTCAATTGTAAGTTCAGTCTGTGAGCTGCCTGCATTATATTTAACGGTCGGTGACTTTGGGTATTTGTCAATGCCAGGAAACAAAACATTTATGTATTTGTATTGCACCTCATGCTGCAATGAACATTCCCAGCGATATAAAACTACATTTCAGACGTTATTCTGTCCAAAAAACAACCTTGGAGGCTGTTGATCTGCTGGATCACTGAATACAAAGCTCTGTGATAACTTTCTTTTTTTTTCATTCAAAAAGGCACAAATATACTTCCGTGAGCTGAAAATCAACCTACCATCAATGTCTCCGCTGGATAAGAACTGGCCAGTGTTGCGTTTTCACTTCTTGAGTAAAACGGACGAGGAATTAAAGAGGATATTTTACCTTTGGAAGGTCGGAAAGCAAGTTACTCTTGGTGTGTCAGTGTGCTTGTATGTCCCTTGATTCATTTTCTACACCCATTTTACAGCATTAGCTACACCTGACGTTCCACTATGACACTGGTTTCCAACCTTTAATTGCATCTCTGCAACCCCCAATGGCCCCTTCATCCATGCTTATCACTGCAACTACCAGTTCCCTTACATTCCTCTCCTACCTATCTCCAATACTTCCTCTCACCTCTGTTCCCACCCGGGTTGAATCCTCAGCCCAGCAATGGGAGTGGTGCTACTTTTGACTCTCCCTTCTCTGAAGTGGAAGAGGGGATTTTGCCAGAGTTCCTGCTCCAAACTGTATCCATTGCTGGTGTGTATCTTGGTCATTTATTCCCCATTTATGACTGCTCTTCAGAAGGCTATTTAAACAATCTTGTTTGAACTCTTTTGAATTGATTTAATGCACATAATTTATTTTATACGAACTCCATTTACTGCTTTTTTGTGAAGAAATAATTCAGTTCTACTCAGAAGACTTTCACAGCAAAGATCATCTGCGTTTGAGTCAGGATTTATGCTTAACCCACAAGGACCCAGAAAAGGTAAACTGTTTGCCACTTCACACTGCAGTGCAAGAAATACAGAGAAGGAATCTCAAGCCAGAGGAAAGCAGAATTGGAAGAGAAGCAATATGCCAGTGAGCTCTTCAAGGATAAGAAAGCCTCCTATGCCTCCAGGTAACGCAACTTTTCCAGCCTCTCGGGTCTCCATTGTTACTAATGAGTGTCACTCAACTCTTGAATTGCTTTAATACTGCTCCTTCCAAGGCTGAGACTTATCCGATATTTGCCAATGCTTCAGAAGATACTCGTGATGTAATGGCAACTGAGACAGACTGGCAAATTTAACTCTTCTAGGGTGCTGTGTATAATATGCTCACATAGGCCTGATAGGCAAGGCAGATGAACTCAGGGAATGGATAGGTAAATGGGATTGGGACAGTATAGCCATTACAGAAACAAGGCTAAGGGAGGGACAGGACTGGCAGGTTAATGTTCCAGATGACAGGTATCATCAAAGTGGAGGAAAGAGAGGATTGCAGCTGGGAAATAAAAAGGGGAAGTTCATCTTGTTGGGATTGTACTATGTCAGTGGTTCTCAACCTTGTTTGCCCCATGCACCCCTTTCACCATATGTCAGAATGTCATTCCCCCCAGCAGCAGGTAACCGATGCATACTGAATTTTGTGCCGCCTTGGGGAGCTCAAAGGCAATAAAAAGATCAACATTCTAACCGTTTGAGTTTGCTAATCTGTGGTCCCAATTGCCCCCCTGGGGGGAATTCCCCCCTGGTTGAGAACCCCTGTACTATAGGGTCCCAATAATGATAGATTGTCATTGTGAGAGATTTTAATCTAGCCCGGGACTGCCATATTGTTAACGGCTTATCTAGATGGGGTGGAATATTGTTCAGTGTGTTCAGAAAGGTTTCCTCAGGCAATGTATAGAGGACCTACTAGGGAGAGGGGAAAGCGTGACCTACACTTGAGTAATAGGGCAGGGCAAGTGACTGAGGTGTCAGTGCAAAGCATTTTGGGCCGAAGAGCCTGTTTCTGTGCTGCATGACATTTACCCTGTTGCTGTGACCCTTTCAGTGTGCCTCAGCCTTTCAAAGGCCAATATTTGGACAATCAGAAAAAGACCAAGTATCAGAAACTCATCAATGGCATGGAGGGCAAGTTACTAATGATGGACACAGTCATGAAAATTAACAGGACAGATGGAAAGGTAAGGACATCTGACATCTGTGTGTTATTCTTTGGTGAGCTACCCTAACATTCCAAACTGATTCCATGGCGTCGATCGATCGCCTTTATTCACTTTCCTTGTTTCCCAACCCAATGATGTTACCAGGGCTTGATTTTTATTTCTCTCCTGATCACAAATAACCTTTCTGGAAAATGTGCAGATCCACTGCAGGGGAACAGATGTTTGAACTTGTGTGATAGTGTCCCTATTGACACTTGCGTGTGAAGATGGTCCATTTGGTGAGATATTATGGCGGGGGGGGGGGGGGGGGGGATTGGAGGGAAAGGGGACGGGGAAATGATTCAGCACCTGCCTTCAACAGAGAAGTGAAAACTGTTTTAAAGAAAATCCCCCTCCTGGCTCTTTGACCCTTGGAATGTGATGCATGTTCTTGGACCTCATTCCAGAATTCCCCGAGGATTTTGCTGCTGACGAACAGCTCCGTTGCCCTGGCAGATGCAAAGTCCCCACAAGTGAAAACCACAATCAAAGTGAATGAAATCAAAGGCATCTCTATGAGTGGAAGTAGAGATGGACTATTTGTGCTACATCTAGCGGAGGTGAGCAGGGATGTGATCTGTACTTATCAGAAGTACTTTTGCATGAATTATACTGAGATCGGGCACCATTAACATCAGGGACATCAGGTGTGCCGTGGTAACACACTGCCGTTTGAAAGTACAGCTGTACTGGGAATTGCCGCTGTGTTTGGTCCCTTCTCCACTGCATGGAGTGCAGGTGGGAGATTTAAATAAAATCAGACAATTCCCATTTCACATACTTGTTAAACTAAAGAGAGAAAATGATTTGCAGCATTTTGTGTTGTTTTTACATTGGCAGTATCTGCATTTTTTTAATGTTCATCACCTTATTAACTAAGCAGCCGAGAACCACAATAACCATTCAACCACTTGGTACCCAATGCGTTTAGATAAAGCAGATAAAAAGATGCTGGGAATTTATGACAAAAAGATGCTTGAAGACACAAACTAACTTATTCTAGATCAACATTAAGTTGACTGCATGCCCTGGTCTGATAGAAACAACATGCTGATTTGTTACAGTGGGTACCAATGCTGAGCATGGGCTGTGGCTGGAAGCACTGAGATGTTTGTGCTCTTTTGAATGCAGTAACTGTGTTGTCTTTATTGTGCCATGAAGGCAGGTTTGGTGCAAGAAAACAAAGCATCCGCATTTGGAATAAGATCCAAGACTACTGAGGGACTTTACCGTGTTGAACTGACTAAAAAGGCAAATTAATTTTACAGAACTCTCATGTCGGAGCGAAGGGAGACTTCCTGTTAAGCAGTAATCATCTTGTGGAGCTCACCACTAAATTGCATCGTGCCGCACATGAGGACAACCAGAGGGAGATAAATGTGAAGATACAGGATGAGTGAGTCATTGCACACTATTTAATTTCTGCTGTTAGCATTTTTTTTCCTGAGCTCTTAGTATTGAGGAATGAAACAACTTGTGGTATTGGGTAAGATACAAGGTAAAGCTTCCTCCATGCTGTGTTTAAGAAGGAACTGCAGATGCTGGAAAATCAACGGTAGACAAAAGTGCTGGAGAAACTCAGCGGGTGCAGCAGCATCTATGGAGCGAAGGAAATAGGCAACGTTTAGGGCCGAAACCCTTCTTCGGACTGGAGAGGAGTCTCGACCTGAAACGTTGCCTATTTCCTTCGCTCCATAGATGCTGCTGCACCCGCTGAGTTTCTCCAGCACTTTTGTCTTCCTCCATGCTGTGCTGTCACAGACATCCAGGGCAGGCCACCAAAGGTTAAATAGCAACCTGCTTTGCTGTTTCTGCACTGTCTCATACAAGACAGGTCAAACAGAGTGTTGCTCTGTCAACACAAGCCAGGGTCAGACAGAGAGTGAAGCTCTCTCTGCACTGTCATATCACACAGTGAAGCTCACTCCACGTTGCCGGGGGAACCCGTTGGATGCAGAAAAAAGCTTCTCCTACATGTCCAAGGCAGGGACTGGAAATTGCTGGACGTACGGATGCTATGAAATACAAATATATAGAAACATAATTAAAGACTAGCTCAACCTTTCTGGTGTGACAGTATAACGTGCAATACAGTAAACTCTTGCTTTAATGGATCCCTTTATAACGGATGCAGTTATAGTGGACGGACCCCCGACACACCACCTCCCCAACCACAGGGCCCCGGCTTCTGAGGGCCCCTACCCAACTCACAAGGTGCAGCAGGAAGCCCTTCTTCATGGTCCAGTTGAAGCAGCCATTGTTGCGGCTCACGTAGCTCCGGGGGACAGTGCTTCCTTCAGGCTACTGCCACCACCGACAAAGTGTCACTGTGATGCTCCCTCCCTCTCACACTGGCTGTTGCTTCTTCCTTCGCTTCATCCACTCGGCCTCTCCCCCCTCCCCCTCCTCCTCTCTCCCAGACTCGCCAACATACTCCACCTTGGAAGCGGCAGCAGGCGAGTGGGGAGGGAGCCCCACGGCAACCCAGCCCACACATCCTGTCGTTGAGGGCGGGCTAAAGAGAGGGCTTTCGGCAGGGTTAATAGGTGTGCCACAGCAACAGCCAAGTTGACCGGTGTAGAAGGGCTGCTGGTGCTGACCAGCAGCATCGGTGCCTAGTTTTTAGGTGAAATGACACAAAGTGCTGGAGTAACTCAGTCGACTGAATCAGTCTGACGAAGGATTCCAATGTCATCTATCCATGTTCTCCAGTGATTCTGCCTGACCTGCTGAGTTACTCCAGCACTTTGTGTCCTTTTTATGTATTAACCACCATCTGCAGTTCTTCGTGTCAACCACAAACAATGATAATACCTGAATCGGCTATAATGGACAATCGGCAATATATGGTCCGTTATAAAAAGGGTTTACTGTGCTACTTTCTTCCCTGCAGACTTTCTGTTAGGTACAGTAAAGACACGGTCTCTGTGAAGTTTGTGAAGGTAACTAACGGGAACGGAAATGGTCTAGTGTGCAAGAAGATAAACAGCCGCCTATTGGAGGTCCATGTTCCGTAACCATCAAAGCCCAACCAGTCTAGTGCCTCAATAACCTACCTCCAGCCAGGGTTGTGGAAACTTTAACGCACGAGGTCTTGAAGTGACAGCAATTTAAAAACAAGTTTTAAATAATCGTTGTGATCACTGATCACAAACATGTGCATTGATTCATATGGAAACTCAAAAGGAAAAAAATCCACGGAACATAGTTCTACAATGTATAATTCCCTTGTGACCAGGGACTGGGGGTTGCAATACCCCTACCCTGAGAAATTTGACAGCTTCTTGCTGTAAATTCTGATTAGCCATTTCAAACCCAGGTTAGGCAAGGACTGGTACCTTTACCATGAAAGAGCTGCACTTTCTGGGCCCTTGTTCCAGTTCATACTGCCTCGCAGAATCAGACTCAACCCAGTTTATTTGCTGTTGGGACGTGGAAACCAAATCAAACAAAAATCTTTCTCCCTCAAACAAAAGCCTAGGAATGAAGACAAATGAAATGATTTTTTTGACAAACATCTGGGAGGGTGGAACTGAAAATACTCTTAATTTTCCTGAATTATTACAACATGTAAACTCCTTTCCTGAATTGCAGATTAAAGATTTGAACTAGCTTTGTGTTTTATTTCAGACTAATGTACGCATCTAGCACATGACAAGTTATAATGTTTAAAACTACAGTACACTTTATCAGGTTCACAGGACACCAGAACAATCAGTTATGAAAAACTTTGCATATGTTTCTTTTATTTTCATTAAACAACATAATAGTGATGGCAAAGAATGGTTTCAGATAAAATGTGTAATTGTAACACTTCATACAAAACTTACATGAAGAACGTTAGTATCTGCTGATGACAGCGACTCCTTGGTTACAAGTTGCCTTGTGTTGGACCCAGTGTTTAAAATCATTTCAAGAGACTGACGTTCAAAGTTAATCAATGTCATCATCATCATCGTCATCTTCAATTGCCCGCCGACACCTTTTGATCACCCTGTGGGCGGTGTCCGAGTCAGACGTCTCAGAGTTAGGTTCAGAGCCTTCTGTTGCCTCCACGTTTGGTGTGTCTTCAACTGAAAGTTCACATTCAAAATTCATTACAACTGTGGGCTTAGTAACAATTCCCCTCCACATTTTAAATGCATCCTCGCCAATACCAAAAGACACAAATAACATGGATGACTGAAATCTGAAATACAACAAGAAAACGCTGGAAATACTCAGCAGGTCATTGACCTGTAGTGTTAACTGTTTCTCCCTCCACAGATGCTGCCTGACCTAACGAGTGTTTCCAGCATTTTCAGTTATGGAGAATACTAATATGCAAGCACAGCTTGAGATTAAGGAGGAGGAAGTGTTGGAGCTTTTGAAAAGCATAAGGTGGATAAATCATCAGCATGATTGAATTTATCCTAGGTTATTGAGAGACAAGAGAGGAGATCGGAGGAGCCTTAACGAAGATCTTTGCGTCTTCTCTAGCCGCAGGTGAGATCCCGGAGAACTGGAGAGGAGCTAATGTTGTCCCTTTATTTAAGGGAAGTAGAGAGAATCCAGGGAAATAGAACTTGGTGAGCTTCACATCAGTGGTAGGGAAGCTATTGGAGAGGATTCTTCGGGATAGGATTTATTCCCACTTGGAAGAGAATGGATTAATTATGGACAGTCAGCATGGCTTTGTACTTGACAGCATGTTTCACTAACTTGATCGAGTTTTTTGAGGAGGTGACAAAGGTGATCAGTGAGGGTAGGGCGGTGGATGTGGTCTACATGGATTTTAGTAAAGCATTTGATAAAGTCCCCCATGGTTGATCCATAAGATTAAGATGCATGGGATTACCAGTTATCAGAACTGTCTTACTGATAGAAGACAGAGGGTTAAGGTGGAAGAAGTGTGGGGGGGTTTGCCAATGTAAGGGCTGGTCAAATGCAAGGGGAACATATACAATTAATGACATGATCCATAACAGCACTGATGTACAGAGGGACCTGGGGGTCCAAGTCCATAACTCCCTGACGCTGTCAACACAAGTAGAAAACAAAATCTTACCTCTGTCGTCCATGTCATCGTCACTGTCAAACACACGACTTCGCTTGAGCATTTGTTTGTGTTTGGTCTTCTCAATGTTACTGAAATAGAAAAACATGATCTGGTTTTAATGCACACAGTTGAAGCACAGATCATCAGTTGTCAGGAATGAGGGCCTGAGCTATAGAGAGAGGTTGGGCAGGCTTGGAGCACAGGAGGATGAGGGGTGGTCTTATAGAGGTGTATAAGGTATGATGAAGGGAACAGATAGGGTTTATGCATAGCCTTTTACCTGGAGGATGGGAATCTAGCACCAGAGGACATTGGTTGAAGGTGAGAGGGGAAAGTTTTAATAGGAAACTGAGGGGCAACTTTTTTTTATACAGTGGCTGGTGGGTGTATGGAACGAGCTGCCAGAGGAGATAGTTGAGCCAGATACTATCACAGCATTTAAAATAAATTTGGACAGGTACATGGATAGGACAGGTTTAGAGGGGAATGGGCCAAACACGGGCAGATGGGGCTAGTGTAGATGGGACATGTTGGTCAGCGTGGCAAGTTGGACCGAGGAGCCCATTTCTGTGCTGTTTGACTGCAGATGCCGGAATCATTGGTACAAAAAACAGAACGTTGGGAGAACTCAGTGGGACATTCCCCATGTCAAAATTGTTTTGTGGGCTTGGTGCATTAACAGTTTGTGCCACACTGCAATGTGGCCTGAAAGCAACTGATTGAAAATGTTCCCCAAAGTCCTTTGAATTCTTGAAGCGAGCAGAATGAAGAAGCTTTTCATCAGCCAGAGATGAAGGAGCTTGGAGCATGATCTATTTTCCCCGTAGTGGATAGTTCTCTCCATTCATGCTTTGTCATGAGCTAGTTGGTCGTTTACTGCCTGACGCCCCCTCTTTCCTCAGTGGTGTCCAGCGTGAATTCTTCCCACACCACGGTCCACTGCCCATCAGGTTCAGAGCACTGGAGTTTACCGACTCATCACTTGCCTTTTGGTGTCGTCATCTGATCCAGAGGGAGACTCTGGGGCATCTCTGCCTCTCGCTTCAGGCTTAGCATCACCACCTGCTAAATATATAAAAAAATATCAACATCACTTGGTGTTTGTATCAGTAAATGACTCCCCTCCTTTAGCTTCAACCTGCACTCTATAATCACAACCTAATGGTGTTGGAAGCAGTTCCCCAGCAGTGTAAGTGGTGAATGCACACCTACAAAACACAGCAAGCTGCAGCATGATCACAATGAACAAGATACTAAAGAGCCAGCAATGAAAGCACAGGACCACAAGCTTTGACTGACTGCCAAGTGGTTCAGATGGATTTTGACTCGTACCTTTGGTGGATGCAACATGCCTCTCCCTGGCCATGACAAGAGCCCGCAAGGCCTCCGACTTGTGACCCGCACTAACGCTGACGTTGCCGTCCTGGGCCGTCCCTCCTTCCCCATCACCATCCTGTAGGGCGATAACTGAAGCAATCTTTCGCAACTGCACGCCACTCAGGTTGGCAGAAATTCGCCAAAAAGATTCCTGTAAGAAATGTTCAAAACTGCAATTGTAGAAATGATTGTAGAGGAGCGAGGAACAAAAGGGAAGTCACAAAGGAAACTAGATTTCCACCAGGTTCAGGAACAGATCTTCCTCATTGTGATCAGAATACTGAATATTCTCTCGTCAGCTGGAGGTTCGTCCTCATCTCCCAACCTACCTCATTGCAGACCTTGTACTATATTCTGCACTCTGGCGTTTATCTCTGTTGTACCTTTTCAACGCATTCCTTTCTTCATTTCACATACATCCGTCCAGTCACATCTCTTTTCAATCCATGCCTTTGAATCCCCAGTCTGAAGCACTAGCCCACATCTTCATTATTCTGGGCCACTGCCAGTGCTTATTATAGTTAGACACATCACCCAGATGAGTAGTCACAGAGCCGTACAGCACAGAAACAGGTGTGTCTGCCCGCCCACCCATCCACGCCATCTCGGCATATTGGGACACTCCCATTTTCTCGCCATTTGGTTCATAGCCCTCTAAACCCTTCCTATTCATATATGTCTATTGAAATATCTTTTTAAAGTCATAATTGTATCTGCTTCAATAACTTTCTCAGGTGTAAGATGTTCACACTGCAGACACAGCGAGCCTTGTTTGGTTCATTGACCATCTTCATTTAGCTGATGTTTTCCTAATTTACCTGTTCATCAGCAGGAGGTCGGATTCCCACTTTCTTCAGAAGCTGCTGGAACACCTCATTGTCCATGGCATCTTCGTTTTCCTCAGAGAAGGGGACGAGCGGCACAGCGATCAAGGTCCCTGCAAGCGGTGAACCAGGCACAACGTGCAACATGTTACTGGGAAAGAGAGCAAGTGCTGGCAGGCAGGCAGGCAGGAGCAAGCTAAAGTAAGAGGGCCGTTCTTACAATTGACTGTGTGAGATGTGAGAGCTTGTGGATGATTGGATGCTGTGGGTCACTCAAAGCTCATCACTGCTATTTCTTTGGAAGATTGAGGAGATTTGGTGTGCCGATCAATTTCTACAAGTGTAGGGTAGACAGCGTATGGACGTGGTTGATTCAACGGAGAATTTTTAAAAACTGTCTGCTACTGTTAGAAAGCAAGTTGTTCTTTGTCCTCTGTGCATGTTGGATCTGAGAAATCTTGCCGAGCATGTAAAGACGTGACGGGTGCACTCTGGCAGCTGGGTTATCCATTGGGTGTAATAGGTATACTTAGCCAAGGGAGTTGCGAACGTTAACAACACCACCACGCTTGCTTCAGGCTCGAGGCAGTGAATCTTCTTGGGACACCATACAATTCCCTTGGGGATGAAGCTAACAGGCTATAAAGAATTGAAAATAAGTAAGGCACTACACCATCAACTTCGCCATCGTTTGTACCGCTTTTTGTTGTTCTGTTTGAGGGCAATTCTGCAGCCACAAGAAAGGACCTTCATATCTACTTGCATTCAAAAGTGAAGAGCGATCACAGAATTCTCTTTTTGATGTTTTAAAAAAAGATATAATCCCCCTAAGACTCCATCTCACATTATCCGACGTCACTGAATCTACACAGATTGAAAGTTCTGCTCCACTTAAACAGTTTTCAAAACTAAAATATTCCCCAACGCGTGATATTGGGAAGGGATGGGGCACAACCGGATTGGGCAGGCATCAATGTGCCGAGACTTTCCGCAAAAGTGAAGTATTCCCAATAAGCACGAGTTAATTCCTTCACTAATAAAAATATTGGCCGAATTTCGATGAGCCTATGTTATACATTTCTTAATTAAACTGCAGTTTAGAGCCTAACACGACATTAAATTCTTGACGTAAAGTGCCAATGCTCACTTGGATTGATCAATACCCACGTGCAATGGTACTAAATCAAACCACTTATCCCAGAGTATCCACTTTATACAAGTGTTTAAGAACGGAACTTCTGCAGATGCTTGATACACTCGTGTTTCTGGATAAGGTTATGGCAATAAGTCGCTGGAGAGAAGACTGTCGCGGGTCAGCAGCATCTATGAGCAAGAGGAAATGGGCAAAGTTACGGCCTCGAAACCCATCTTAGTATGATCTCCTATGGATAGGAAGGAAATAGTCCAAACATTATTTATGTGCTCTTTGAAAACCAAAGGGTTTCGCCCAAATATCGTGGTGCCTTTATGTTTCCTAAAAGTGTATCTAGAGCTGAGAGTCACCCGACAGAGGCACAGTTTTTCACCAGCACTATTTTGGAGTCTACCC
>CM069174.1:11259508-11352623 GCA_035221665.1 Okamejei kenojei
ATTAATTAATAAAAAATAGAAATTTATTAATTTGTACTAATATTAATCAGTACAAGTTAATACAAAGTGTACACACACACACACAATACCGTCATAATCACGAAAGACAATTATTCTAAGATACTTTCTATCTCCCAAAATCGTAGTCTTTGCTTCACCGCAATTTTCAACATGTTAACATTCAACTATAACACCCTGTAAAGCATAAGGACACCTTTAAATTTCATTTCTGTTTGGCATATGACAATAAAACATTGACCTCCTTGAACGTCTACTCACCTAAACAATCAGCTCTTTGTATAGTGTCCTCCCTTCTAATAGCCCATGGCACCTGCATGTTTGCAACAGTTCACAGTCATTGTGCTCATATCTACACAGCTGTGCACGTTTCATAGCAGCAGAGGGCAGCGGCCAACCGAACAACTTAAAATCAGGTGGGGTGAGTGGGTGAAAGTTCTTGGGAAATTGGGGAAGAATGCAGAAGAACAAAAGAGCACTGTATAACAAAAGCAGGAAGACAAGAATGCAGGACAAAATCAATTGTTCTCACACTCCTGCAAATGCAACTTTTAAGTTAGCCAAAAGGTGGTTGGGTAGGGACACACACAATATAATGTACTCGTGGTGAAATGAATTCTTGGCATCAACAACACACAGTTGCTCCCCAGATATCTTTCTTCAGTCCTGACAGCATTCAGAAATGTCTTGTGGCGTTCTTAGCTGTAATCAGCCTGTGGAGTAAACAGAGATTTAATATCCCAAAACAAAAGCAATCACTACCACAGAAGAGAGGGACAATATGCTGCCGCCATCAATCTCTGTCCACACCCGACTTCAACCCCATGGCAGGTTCAATTCCTTCCTTCCCCCCGTACATCTGGCAGTCACACTGTGTGTACTCGAGCACAGTGACAGAACAAGTAGTTTTATACAAATTATCAAAAGACCCCACTTGCGCCGGCTGTAGGGCGTGAGGGCCCCGGCTGTTCACAAGTTATACGGATGAGTTGGATGAAGTGGCGCAACTGGTAGAGGGGCTGCCTCACGGTGCCAGAGACCCAGGTACAATCTTGACCCCGTGCGCTGTCTGTGTGAAGTTTGCACGTTCTCCCTGAGACTCTGCGGGTTTGTAGGTTAATTGGCTTCTGTAATTTGTCCCGAGTGTGTAGGGAGTGGATGAGAAAGTGGGATAACATAGAACTAGTGTGAACGGGTGACCATGGGCTCAGTGGGCCAAAGGGCCTCTTTCCATGCTGTATCTTAACCTAAAAACAAGGAATCACCATCAGCAGTTCCTTATTTCTAAATCACCTTTGATGCTTCCAATTTGAATTACTTTTAAGAATCTTAACACCAAGATGCTGTTGGGAGTCCCATTTCAGACTGTTAACCATCATATTTCAACAAAAATGTGTTGATGTAACAAAATAAAACTAATTACATGTAAGAACAGAGAGATGAAACAGTTTCAAGAACTTTTAATTAAAATAAAAAGTATCTAAAGTGTCTGCATCTTTGATAACATTCAAGCCGGCCTCAGCAGGAAAACTAAGCCACCGGTTTAGTGAAAGGAAGCTAAACGTATAGAAGATTAATATAGAACAAGAAGTATTTTAAATAATAATCAATATTTTCCTCAGACTATTGAAAAAATTCAAGCCGGCCTCAGCAGGAAAACTAAGCCAGCGGTTTAAGGAAAGGAAGCTAAACATATAGAATAAGATTAATATAGAATAAGAATGTATTTTAAATAATAATCAATATTTTCCTCAGATTATTTGTGACTTATCGTGTGTGTGGTAAATAAAACAAGATGTCATGTCGCGATTTATAAACTCACCTGGTCTGTTGGTCTCAACAGCCTTTAAATGTTTACGTGATAAGTTTCTGTTCAGTGAAGCTTTGATAAGAGTTTTATTTTAAACGTTAGATGAATTATATTTTGGCCGCGAGTGCGGGCGCCGGCGAGCGACTGCGCTTTTCCCGCCAAGTGCGGGGCCGCTGGGCGGGCGCGCGCGCGGGGCGGAGCGGGGAGGGGGGGACTGGCTCAGACAATGGAAAACACGCACTAACCCTCACAAATATCGCCCGAGAAAAGACAACCCGGTCATCCAACCCACCCGACAACATATTCCTCCCACCGGTTTACCGAATAACGTCCCATACTGAGTTTAAAGGACATCAATTCATCGTCTCTCTGCCTCCCCCCCCCATCCAGTGGAGGATTAAAGCAGTCCAGCCGCGCGCTGATCCGCCGTCGATACAAAAGATGATTTATTTTGAAATAAATCACCAATATTTCCCTCAGAGTGTTAGCGATTTACCGTGTTTGCCAAGTTTCATGAGGTGATTTGTGTTTCGCGAGGGCGGTGAATGGCGTTGAACGCCTCCGCATCCGACCATTTGCTGGCGATCATTGCCGATAAGAAGTTGGCGCTTGACATTGACAGGGTTTCCTTCAGCAGCATGTTTTCATTGTCGCCTGGTTTAATAGTTTAATATTTTAAACCAGTTGCCACCATTAAAGCGTTGCGGGCTGCTTCCGGGGACCGGGGTGGGGGGGGACACGTCCTCCTCCCTCCCTCCCTGCTTTTGTGAATGGGGTTGACGGCGATTATCGCCGTCCTTGCGCCTCGCCGCACTGGTGCCGAGGACAATAAACTCCATTTCATGTTGAAGAAGGAACTGCAGATGCTGGAAAATCGAAGGTGGACACAACAAATGCTGGGGAAACTCAGCGGGTGCGGCAGCATCTATGGGGCGAAGGAGATCGGTCTCGTCCCGAAACGCTGCCCATCTCCTTCGCCCCATAGATGCTGCCGCACCCGCTGAGTTTCTCCAGCACTTTTTGTCCATTTTAATGTTTATTTGTGCTTACTGCTCGCTTTGTATTATTACTCTATCCCGGCAATTCTTTAATACCAGTCACGGTGTGCGAGTGGGGTTAAGGCCGTTGGGTTTTAGGGGGGACTCGAAATCCAATGGGGATTCCCCGCACAGGTTCGAATCCTGTTCGTGACGGCGTGTTTCTTTTCGTTATTCGCAATTTTATTCAAACCTACCAGCAAAGATTTATAGAAACATAAAAGAGAGAGGAATTCGACTTCGAGCCAGCACCGCCATGAATTCAATTGATGATGAAGGTAAACATTCCAACACAGCAGTGAAAGGAAATATTCCGTACCATGCCTTCTCTCCATACCCCTGATCCCTTTAGCCACAAGGGCCACAACTACTCCCTTAAATATAGCCAATGAACTGGCCTCAACTAACCTTCTGTGGCCCGCAGGAGTAATTCCAGATTTCACCACTCTCTGGGTGAAATAAAAATGTTTTTCGCATCTCTCGGTCCTAAAAAGGACTTCCATTTATCCCTTTAAACTGTGACCCCTTGTTCTGGGAAGTAGGATATAAATATAGTTCTCGCCCCTTAAGGGGTCACACACTATCCTGTTTTACACCGGTTTGGTGTGGTATATCAATAAACAGAATATTATTACAATGGTTTATTCATGATAGTTTACAATATACCACAACTTTATTCCATGGAGACAAAAAAAAACTTCAGTTATAAATGCTTCAGTAAGTCTTGAGAGCTGGGTTTTCACATCTACCTGTTATCTCTACTTTATCCACAAATGCTGACAAACCCAGCTGTGAATCGAGCATTCACTGTACAATACAATGGAAGGTTATCCAGGAAGTTAAATTGATCTACCCACAGTAATAAAACACGAGAAACATGAAATTAAATTGATCAGGGGACAACAGGGGCTATATTACAATCATTCTCTTTTTAATAAAAATAAGAACAGAAAATGTTGACAACATTCAGGTGTGGAGGGGAAAAACAGTCAACATTTTCTCCAGACCTGGAAAAAATGACAAAATAACCTTTTTTAAGTGGGGGTGGAGAGGGGAATTGACTGAAGTGAAATGAATGCAACTTATAGCTAAAGATAGACACAAAATACTGGAGTAACACAGGACTGGCAGCATCTCTGGAGAGAAGGATAATGTTTCGCATCAAGATCCTTCTTCAGACTAATGTCAGGGGAGAGGGAGATATATAGATAAGAGTGTAAGGTGTGAAAATAGGACAAAGAATAGAGATCAAGGCGAGTCTGGGTCAAAATGTGGTCGTTGAGTGGAAGACCAGGAGGAATCACAGAGGGGGAGCAGCAAGAGAGGCTGGAGCTGAACTCTCGGCGGAGAGGAGAAAGTAGACATACCTTGAGATTTCACAGTGGAGCAGATGATTTTTGTGGAGTGTAAAGAAGAACATGAATAAAGGCAGAAAAGGAAAAAAAAACTAGCCATTGGAACAGTTGAGATGCAGAATTCAACAACTGCTATAAATTAGGAATAAAGGAGGATATTGGAAATACTCAATGAAATGGATGTCATCTGCAGCGAGAGAAAATTGAGTTAATGGAAGGACTTGCATGACAACTGGCCAATTTAACACAAATAGGAAAGGCTGACTATTTGAAAGAGTTTAATTCAGTTTCAAATCCAGAGGGCTATGATATGTCGAGATGGAAGAAGAGGTGCTGTTGCTTGAGCTTACTTTGGAACAGTGTAGGAGGCTGAAGATAAAAGTCAGAGCGGACAGTCAACTAGAAACTCAGGGCCACTCTTACAGTCCGAATGAGGATGATCCACGAAATTGTCAACCAAGCTAGCCCTAGTGAGCCCACACCTGGAGTATTGTGTGCAGTTTTGGTCCCCTAATTTGAGGAAGGACATTCTTGCTATTGTGGGAGTAAGTTTACAAGGTTACTTCCCAGGATGGCGGGACTGTCATATGCTGAGAGAATGGAGCAGCTGGGCTTGTACACTCTGGAGTTTAGAAGGATGAGAGGGGATCTTATTGAAACATAAGATTGTTAAGGGCTTGGACACACTAGAGGCAGGAAACATGTTCCCAATGTTGGGGGAGTCCAGAATCAGGGGCCACAGTTTAAGAATAAGGAGTAAGCCATTTAGAACAGAGACGAGGAAACACCTTTTCTCAGAGAGAGTGGCGGGTCTGTGGAATTCTCTGCCTCAGAGGGCGGTGGAGGCAGGTTCTCTGGATGCTTTCAAGAGAGAGTTAGATAGAGCTCTTAAAATTAGCAGAGTCAGGGGATATGGGGAGAAGGGAGGAATGGGGTACTGATTTGGGATGATCAGCCATGATCATATTGAATGCTGGTGCTGGTTCGAAGGGCCAAATGGCCTACTCCTGCACCTATTGTCTATTGCTTAAGCTGCATTTGATTTATCCAATGTAAAAGACAATCACATTATACACGTCAAACAATATACACCTAAATGGAAGAACTGCAAGTGAATCTCCGCATCATCTGGGAGAACTATTTTGGACTCTAGCTGTTGCAAAGGGACGAGATAAAAGGTGTGTGCATCTTCCGGGAATTGTATAGGGAAAAAGTGCAGTGAAATGGGGAATGGTTTTGGAGATGGGGAAAAAAAAAAAATTGAACCAGGAAGTCACATCCTTCAAAGTCTGAAAGGCAAGGAAAGATGGTTCTGGTGGTGGAACCTTGTTAAATGACTGAGGGCAATTCATTAAACAGAGGCGGGTGAGATTGAGGGTAAAAGTAACCTCATCACTTCTCTGGTTGAGATGATATAGTATAATAAGAACCATATAACCATGTTGTTAAGAGTTCTCTCCAAGCCATGGTTAAGGGAAAGGAAATCTCAAGAGCACTGGTATGGAAAGTCTCATCAAAGCAGATTCAGAGACACTCAGTAAATGGAATGAGATTCTTGCAGGGAGAAAGATGGAAGAAGGTGGTTAAGATAGCTGTCGGACTTTATGTTTAAGAAAGAACCGCAGATGCCGGAAAAATCGAAGGGAGACAAAACTGCTGGAGGAACTCAGCGGGTGAGGCAGCATCTATGGAGCGAAGGAATAGGTGTGACCCTGCAAGCGTCTCGACCCGAAATGGCGCCTATTCCTTCGCTCCATAAATGCTGCCTCACCCGCTGAGTTCCTCCTGTAGGACTTTATGGTCATTTACCTACTCCTAGATGAAGATGGGGAAGATTCAGATGTGGACCATTGAGAGCATTAAACGTGATGAACTTTTCATCTGTGCAGTTGTAATAAACGGTGCCAATACAGTTATCAAGAGGCTGAAGTAGAACTGAAGCAGGGACTGCGTAGGAAGGAGTTGCAGATGCTAGTTTAAACCGCAGATAGACACAAAAAGCAGGGACCGTTCCACATAACTTGCATAGATACAGCTGTAGCTTGGGAAAGTTCCCAGTTACACCTTGGATGTGGACCAAGCCAGTTAAAAACATTATTAAATGCCAGTACAAGCTCAGTATTTTCTGTTCTTATTTCAGACTTTTTTTATTTTGCATTTCAGTTGGCTCCATGGTTGCAAAAAGTATTTTTACAGCAGCTAAAGAAAAAAATGATTAAGTTTGGTAGACCTTTATTTCAAGTACATTTCATAAATTATCAGGAGAGTTTGGACTCCAACATTGAGTTCTATCTTTTAAATAATATTTAAAAAATTGCAAAATGCGATTTGAACTCAATTGTATTCTTTTAGTTTAGTTCCAGCGTAAAAGCCGACTCTTTGCTTGTTGCATGACAAGTTGTGTTCGCAACCACACACCAAAGCAAATTCTCTGGGGCGAATAGTTCTTGCAGATAGAATGTGGTATCATCACCACGAAAAAGGGAAAAGCATCCAAAGAACAAACCGTCTCGACAGGAAGAGGAAAGAATTGCACAGGCATGTTTTTTGGAAAAATTCTTTTGGTGGGAAAGGAATTGTGTATTCCTACCTCCATTTGGGAATTGTTTTGCGCAGATTCACTTTGTCTGGCATACGGTAGACTTTACTGCCAGTCCCACCTTCAAATCACTCACTGATCACATTGTCAATAGGATTAGAGACCAACTTCAAATAAAAGCACATGGCACCTAAAGGTTCCAGCTTCCTTCAATGTCAACTATTAAGTCAGCAGAAACCAGTGGTGGTGAAGTTGCCCTGACGGCACGATCCGTATGGAAGCAAGGCCCGTTTCTCTCCATTTTGTTGTTTTTCCAAAAACAGGGATTGCAAATAGAAGTTGTAGCAAAAGCAGCTTGTGCACAGTTCTGTAGTTTTGCGCCGCATTGCACTGATATCGGCTATATTGCAACAAAATTGCACCACAGCATTGAAGCAGATACGTGGATAGGAAAGGTGCAGGAAGGCATGCACCAAATGGGACATCTTTGCTGGCACGGACAAGTTGGGCCAAAGGGCCAGTGTCCACGCTGTATGACTCAAAGACACCAAACCATGTAGTTGAGTAGAAGATCTGAAGCAGTGGTCGTGAAATTCAAACCTTTTCATCTTCAACTTATTAATACAACCACCACTCGTCAACCGTTCTTCCCATTCGTATGCGCAGAAATTAAACGACTCCCTATCACATGCATTGTGCAATTTAATTTGCAAATCCAAAATAAAGCTCAGCATCAATTTTTAATTAAATAAATTTTTGCATAAATTGGTATATTGCACACCAAAAACATTATCTAGCTGGCCTCTTTCTATGTGGTTAATGCCACTGTGGCAAGGGGAAATGTAGGAACCTATAACTACACGTCAATACTTGATGCCGTTTCTGCGCAGGTCAGCTGAAGAGGCCACACTAACGCAAGTCACCCGAATCCAAGCTCAGAATGCGAGATGAATATAATTGCGGGCCACTCAAAGAGGCACATGAAAGATGCAAGGTGGAAAGAAAAAGACAAGACACAAAATAAAAACCCAAATGCATACGATGGAGTTTTATTTCCAGATAATTTATATTTTTTTAAAAAGTGTTTCGTTCATTAATACCAAGTGCCACAGCTTTTCAAAATACAACACAACTAATCAGCTACAGGTGACAATTCTGGACTTCAAACACTTCTCCAAGTCACAAAATAACCGGTGTACCCAAGAGGTCCACTTTAAAAAGGTGCGCACACACAGACAGACAATACATATATATTTTATAAAATTAAAACAAAGCATTGAATTGTTTTCCAGAGCAACTAAAAGAAAGTAACACTTCATACAAGATTGCTCATTTTATCTTTTTTTACTGCACGGAAACAGTTTAATACCATTCATCTTCCCATGTACAGTATCCAATAGATAACCATTTATATCAACTACTGCATAACCAGCACCATAGTCTTTAAGACTAATGGAATGGCCAAAGTTTCAAGTGTGGTTTGAGAGATTTACTCCCGTGTGACCAAATAATTAAATCTACTATTGTTTTGAAATGATGATTTGAACACATGAATAAAAGACTATTAGATAGCTCCAAGAGAATGGCTAGAAGGAGGGCCCTCCCTACCCCAGCACCTCTCACTGTGAACTAAAAGACATCAGGCCTTTTGCTCCAGACCACTTTCCAGCATTAATGCACGCTGACAAGTCTAAACCCGCATGCCAAAATTTACAGAAATGCCTTCAAATCCAAACAGCCCCACTGAAGTCAAGCGCAGAAGAGCAAGTTAGCGCTCCACCATCGAGAAGACAGACAGAGATACTCTGGCATATTCCCCAAGTGACGAAGTTACAGGAATGGATAGTGCCACACATTCATCACAACAGAATTCCCCGTAGTCAAAATGAATCCAAGCTTGTTATGAACAGCTTTTCACACTGCCATAGTTTCCTTAAGGACGGATTTAATTCAAAAGGCCCTTGGCTGCAAAGCAAAAACGCTGGAGCAAGTACTGCAATTCTAGGTAGAGGATGTACAGATGAGATTAAAGTCATACTTCTAGGTGCCAATTTTCTGCACATGACCAACTAAGGCAGACTGAGCAGTTTCTTTCCTCCACTACAAAATGCCCAGCCCTCCCCAACACCCTCCCCCAAAAAGAAAAATTCACTTTACAGGGTTTCCCCCTCAGTCACAGTAGGGCCAGAGTACTGGGCCAAAAGTGGTCATGTGCCATCCTGACAGGAAGCGAAGTTTCCAAATATATAAAAGTCATCAACACTACTTTTGCATGGCTTAAATTACCACAGAGAGGGAAGAGAGAAAAGAAATAGGACCAAAGGATGGGAAGACTGGTCAAGAATATGTAATGCTCAGAAGCTGAACCATTCTAGTTACTGCAAACTGGTGTACAAACCTACATTTAATTTAAACCATCCAATATTTATTTCCGCCCCCCCCCCAAAAAAAGTGTAGGATAAAATATTTCTCTGCCGACTGAAAGCCCGAAAATCAGACAAAAGCCAAGCTTCAACGTTTTTTTTTAAAAAAAAGTTGAAAGATTTCTGGAAAGGTTATTTCACATCTCAAGTAGAGTCCATAACACAGTGGTAGATCCTTCAACAGAAGTCACAAACTTCCTCAGGTGCAACCACAACGAATAGAAAAAGGGGTTTCCTCTCACATTGTCTGAGCACTGAAAGCATTTAAATCCCTCAAGAAACTTAAGCCACCTAATTTTCACCCTCTTGGAACAAATGTAACATCTTATATGCATGATGCTCAAAAACGATATACATTCAAGACATGCACAATAGATTTGTCTGGAAGTGCCACGGCACGAGGGACTTAGATGGAGAGTAGTTCAGATCCATCAAGTGTAAAATCTACCCAGGAGTGAATCAATACCACACAGACTTATCGCCAAGTCCTAACAGAAGCTAAAGAGTGTTCCACATTTGTATGGTTCAGCTGGAAAACTAGGAGAGAGTTTGTGCATCAACTCTCTCAATCCTAATCTGTGGACAAAACAAATGGCAAGACTAAAAAAAACACACAAAAAAAAAAAAACACATACACAAATTCTACCTAGAGTTTATTGGTTCACAGCACTTTTTCTTCTGCAATCACCCCCACCCCAATTCCCAACAGCAAAGTCAACTCAATGTTGCAGACTTGTCCCCATCGATCTGCTCATTCTTAGCTGCTTTGCATTAAATTTAGCTGGGGGGGGGGGGGTGAATGATTAACCCCTCCCCTGGAAGTCACCGCTATATATAGTCCCTGTTTTAGGTACAGTCACCAGCGTACTGGCACCCATTTCAGTCAGTGGCACTAAAGCCATGTCAAGTGAATATAATATTTGATGTACACATTTTAAATTCAAGCTTTCAAAGCCACCTTCAGTCATATATATTTTTGGAATCCTATGCGAGCTCAGCCTTCATTCCAGCTTCCAGTCCTGCAGTCATACCCGCAACTTCTAATTACGTGATGAGGCAGCTGGGTAATTTATGCAGCTTGCATGAATATAGAGCATCACATATAGGCTCATTTAATCAGGGTTTTGTATATAACTAGAAAGCCATCTCAATTGAGATGTGGAAGTCACAACTAAAATACTTGTAGGATTTTACAAAGTGTGAATGCTCATCCTTTTGTTGCTCCTTCCCTATACACTGGATACACCTCTCCCCCATTTTGGCCACGCTGTCACAGGACTCCATTTTAGATATCATTTGACTTCAGTTTTACAATTGGTTCAGTTAAGGCAAACTCAAAGGCAGGAATTAGGTTGTAAATAAATTTGGCAGAGGTTAACATAAAAAAAGGGACTACAAATGGCTTGCCCTGTTAAAAAGTGTCCACTTTTTACTGCCTTGAAAATGAAAGAAGTCACACTTCACGTTATCAAGTTGTTTTCACGGACTAAACATCATTCTACACGTTGTCACTTGGATTTTTGCATAAGTTTTTTTTATATCATGCCCGAGTATAGACACATTGCAGCAAATCAGCCTTTTAGATTGCTTTAGTGGATATTAAGCCATGTAGTGCATACAATATTAGCATCTATAGTTTGCCCAACAGGTCTGCTCTTACAGAAACCTCAGGAATTTATCCCTCAAAACCTCTCGGAAAGTTTTGCATTGTTCACTGAAACAGTGTTAACAACATCTACTACAATAAAAATATTGTCCATTAACATTTTCTACTTAAAACAAAAAAAAGGGGAAACAGACCAAAGATATTAAATAGAGCACAACGAGCCACTGCAGGCACCACAAGTGTTAGGTTTCTTGTATGGCATCTGGAATGGATTCAGAATTGTACTTTCTGCTTTTAAATCTTTGATGAATAAATACAAAAGGTTGGGACTAAGGTTCTGTGAGCTGTAAACTCATTCTTTAAGCGAGTTCTGGAGCTTCAAAGGTGGTGGTCAAACAATCCATAATGCAATTTGGCATTAAGCCTTTGTTCACGTCGAAGTCTGCTTCCCAAAGATATTCTGGAGGGCAAGGGCAAGTCTTGCATTCTTCTCGTGTTACAAACTTCAATTCAGAAGGAGGTGGAAAAAGGGAAAAAAAAAAAATTGCGTTAAAAGATTTCCTCCACTCCATGAGCGAAAATCATCACCAGACCAGGCTCCATGATCATGTCCTCTCCCATGTGCTGGTTCTCACAGGCCATCACCACCACAGCTTGCTTCCCTGGGATCCGTTTAGCTACATAGTTCTCGTAGAACCTGCGGTTCATTTGGCGAGTCTCTAGTGTGGCCAGGCCCTGAGGCCAGTTCCTCTCGTGTGCGTTCTCGATGAGGTCATTGACTATAGACATTGGGCATCCGCTGTCAATGAGAGACCGCTTAATGACTGCTTGCAGGACTGCATCAGGGGTGGAGATCATGCCACCCCATCGGGTTACTCTAGCAGGTTGCAATGAATTGACCCACCTACAACACAGAAGATACCATTCACGTTTTATTAACAAAACAAGCAAACAAAAAGGCATAAATCTACTAAAGCCCCGTGTCAGATAAATAGCAGACAGGTTTCCTTTCCTCCTTGCACCTTATGTTCACACACGCAGGAGGGTTGCATTATTTAAATATCTGGGATAATAAACAAGTAGGAATGAGCGACAAATCAAACTGGAAAGCCCACAGTCTTCAAATTATTGGCATTGAGCATTTATTAGGCATGCAAAGATCTGCTGTTGAAGGGTTTAAGTGTCACAGAACTGTCTGGGCAAAAAGGTACACATTTTTCCTGCAGTCACTAGATTGTATTAAAAATATTTCTAGCAACCTTTTTCTAAAAAAAAACTAAGCATTTTATAAAAGAGGGAGAATGTGAAAGAAAAACGAACAAATTTGCATTTATATAGCGCCATTCACAACTTCTACAGCCAATGAAGCACATTTTCATAGCTTGCAGGGGAAGAAATGCAGCCGCCATTTTGCGCGCAGAGATAAAGTTATTCAATGCCATTTCTTTTTGAAGATTCATAGAACTGTTACAACACTGGCTGCCATCCATCTGGCCCACTCAGCAGGTGAACACCAGTGACCCCTCTCTCCCAGGGCACTGCAAATGTTCCCTTCCATGTACTCACCCAATTCCCCTCTCAGACGACAGTTGAATCTGCTTCCACCACCCAACCAAGCAGCCACTTCTGGGTCACCATTACTCAGCTATGAAAACATACTTCCACATCGCCTTTGGCCAATTACCGAATCTGTACCCTGCCACACTCAACGCTTCCACTAAAGGAAAGTCATTTGCAAGGTCTTAACCCTCGATTATTTGGAGCACCCATTAAATCCCTTTTCAATCAGTCGGAATGTCTTCAGTCTGAAGAAGGGTCCCAGCCCTAAACGTCACCTGTCCATGTTCTCCAGAGATGCTGCCTGACCCGCTGAGTTACTCCAGCACTTTGTGTACTGCAGTGGGGGTTTTTTTTTTTTTTAACTATTGCTGCTCTAAAGGGGAACAAGTTCAGTCTATCTAGGCCTTTGTTTAACTTCCCATATGAACGGGTGCATCAGAAATTTTAATAATCTACATTTTGTTATTCTCATTTGTTCCATTTTACTTTTTAATTGAACCTTTATGGATTAGCCCTCTTAGTTGAAATCACCACATAAAATATGCACTTAGGCTAAACAGCCAATTGTCCCTCCATTTTGCCACGGTAAAGTGAAACCAGGGGACTACCAATTTGAGACTTTACAAATATTCTGGATTCTGAAATGATTTTAATATTAGACGGTCAAGAGTGTCCCAAAATAAGAACTTTTGGACTTTACGTTAAGACTTGAGATAGTGTGGAAACAGGCCCTTCAGCCCACCCCGACCAGCAATCCTAACACACTAGGGACAATTTACAATTTTTACCGAAGCCAATTAACCTACAAACCTGTACGTCTTTGGAATGTGGGAGGAGACCAGAGGAAACCCACGCGGTCACGGAGAAGGTACAAATTTGGTACAGACAGCACCCGTAGTCAGGATCAAACCCGGTGTCTGGCACCGAGACAGCAACTCTACTGCTGCACCACCCCCAACAACTTGCCACTGCATTCACTCAAACAACCTTCGGGAGTCATTAAGAAACTAGTTCAGTTTAGTTTATCGTCACGTGTACAGAGGTACTAGCCAGCTAACAGTGAGAATTGCAGTTGTGAAGCCCTTCACAAATACTAAAGGGGCGGTTTAACCTTTAAATACAAGAGCAAAAGCATCCAGGTCATTCATGCACATTCACCTTCAGGGCCACAGGCACAAGATACATTGGAAAAAACCTTTTATACATTTATATAACACCTTTATGATCCCTGGTCACACTAAGGCACTGTACAGTCAATAGTAATTTAAGGAGTGCAGTCACTGATGTAATTAGACACTCCAAATTCCCACAAATGGCACATAAGAGTGAACAGATAATGTTGGTCACGGGGTAAATATTGGCCCTGGAGCACCAGGATACACACTCCCTCCCCACCACCAAATACAGCTACAATACGTTCCGCGTAGGAAGGTTTGGCACATGCAGGTTTACACCAGAGATAGACACAGAATGCAAAAGTAATTCAGCGGGGCAGGCAGCATTTCTGGAGAGGAGGAACGGGAGAGATCCTTCTCGACCTGAAACATCACCCATTCCTTCCAACCAGAGGAGCTGCCTGCCCTGCTGAATCACTCCAGCATTCTGTGTTTATCTCTGGCACCTCCTCCTTTTTATTGGGAGGGGCAGGTGGGTACCCTGCTAAATACCTCTTCCAAAAGATGATAGCTCGGACAGCCCTGCCTTCCCTCAGTACAGCATTGATCGCTTGCCCAGACATGATGGTCCTGTCTTGGCAAATTACATTTCCGCAGCACTTTCCAGTACGTGGGGATAGCCCAAAGTAGCTTACAGCCAATGAAGTAGTGTTGAATGCACTCACCGACATGGGGACAGATTTGCGCGCAGCAAGATCTCACAAACGCAATGCAATGCTGGTCAGAATCTGTTGCGCTGATATTCAGAGGGACCAATATTGGCAAGTGGAGCAAGACCAGGTCCCATTCTTCTTCAAAACAGTTTGAAGGGATCTCTTGCATCCACCCATCTCCACCAGACACATTCTGTCTCACCTGAAAAATTGCAACTCCAATTGTGCAGCGCTGGAGTGTTAGTCTAGATTGCGCTGGTTTCTGCACCTTCAACTCAAATTAGAGATAAGGATGAGCCACCCAGTTTATTAGGCCATCTAGTCATTGCTTTATACATCATTGTAGTTATATTAAACAGTCCATTATCATTGCACCAACATCTCCATTTTAATTCTCATGCGAGAGTCTAATTGGAGCCCATGTCTCAGTACCTTCAATTCAGTGTAAAATACCAACCTAGTGATGGAACAAAACACTTTTTGAAATTGATTCAAGGCTCATATTCCTCCCACCTCAGGAGTAGCTGTGCTGGTCTGGAGATACTCGGCTATAGAATGAATGGTGCAAGGCACAAGGAAAAAGGACAAGAAACTGAACTGAAACGTACTCTAGGATCTCATTGTACTCAATGGTTTCCTCCAAGTTCTGTAGGTTTGGGTTTGCACTGCGGATAGCCCTCATGTACGCTTTCAAAAGTTGAATGTCTCGTTTCTGTAAAGCAAGGAAACACATACACATAGAGTTCATCAATGAATGTCAATAGCCTATTTGCAGATGCTGACGGAGTCGCTGGGAACACTCCCAACTTATTCTTTAATTTTCTTTATTGGATATGTTTTTCAAAAAGGACTGGCAGAAAACCTTTTAAAAATGAGCGTTGACAAGCACGTGCATGGAATATTTAGCATGGAAATAGGTCTGATCGTTGCTGAATGTTTACATTTCACACAAGCCCCCCCCACATCTTTTTTTTCTCCCGCCTTTATTTGATGTCCCGTTAAATGTGTATTTCCTCTCTGCCGCAGTGTTAGCGACGACTATGTCCTCAATGCTTTCCACATCAAGTGGGCAACGCTCAAGACTGATTGACTATTTTTTTTTTTTTGGAAGGCTGCCTCATTGCGAACTGCTCCTAATCTCAGCAGACAGTAAACCCTTGTTATAACGGACCACAAGGGTGGGAATGGTGTCCATAAATGCCAATTGTCCAATATAACAGAGTATGATTTTACCATTGTACAAGTAGTTGAAACAAACAACTACAGTTGCTGGTTTACACAAAAGGACACAGAGTGCTGGAGTAACTCAGCGGGTCAGGCAGCATCTGTGGAGAACATGGATAGGTGACGTTTCAGGTGAAGACCCTTCATCAGACTCTCGGTCTGGAATCCAGGTGAGTTGGCAGCCGGGGAGAGGCGATGGTTGTCGGAGTTCATGGTCGCGGCCCGCGGGCAGCCAGAGCGGAGGAGGTAGGGGTCGGCAACGGCAGGCATAGCTTGGAAGGGGTCGAGGAAGCTGTGTGGGCCAGGTGGATGTAGTGGGTCCGGCTTGGAAACAGCATGAGCCGGGGATGGCATGGGGCAGCCAGGGTGGCAGGGCAAGGGCCACCAGCAATTCAGTCCACAATAACCAATATCTGTTATAAAGATGTCCGTTAAAACCAGGGTTTATTGCATCTATACTTTCAGCCAGAGTGGAGATTATAAAATTTCTTTGTCAATCGAGCCTAATGATTGCACTGACCTTAGCGGAAAAGCCATTTGCATCCAACTGTGGCACCGAGTATTTTTTGAAGTAATGACCCTGCCTTTATTGGGATTAGTTACTGTCATTACTGACAGAAGCTTTCCCCTCTTCAAGTAGACTTTCTGCTCTCCGTGTTAGCACAGTTTACTGTCACGTTTACAGAGGTACAGTGAAAAGCTGCAAGCCGTGATCCCACTCATCTGCTCCACCCGACCTCCACTCATCTCAACACCTCCCCACCCCTTCAATAGACGGCAGCTTGTTCCAAAATCAGTCCGCACCAATATCAGGACTTTCTCCCAATTTCCATGCAATCGTTTTGTCAAGGTTGGGTGACAGCAATCGAGAATGGTTACCCTTCCCTCTAACACGAGTTCCAATGCAACATACAGGTCCCTTAACACCAGCCCAGCTGGAGCCCGAACGCATGTGGCTCCGGGGCTGACTAATGGAGGACCATACAAGGCAATGCCTGCAACCCTGCAATCTCTTCGGGTGGAGTTGGACAATTCTGTGGAATTCTCTGCCTCAGAGGGCGGTGGAAGCAGGTTGTCTGGATGCTTTCAAGAGAGCTAGATAGGGCTCTTAAAAATAGCGGAGTCAGGGGATAGGGGGAGGGCAGGAACGGGGTACTGAATGGGGATGATCAGCCATGATCATATTGAATGGTGGTGCTGGCTCGAAGGGCCTGCACCTATTGTCTATCGACAAGGGACCTGCCCTTTCTGCATGGGTCTTCAAGAGGCAGCTTGGAATGTACAGTCAAGGTCAGATATAGCAGGTGCATTTAAACCTTGCCCTGTGTAAGTGATGGCTGGCATGCCTGCATGCTGCATGACGCTGGACTCAATGCAAACCTGGAGTCAGATCATTATACGAGCACGAGAAGGAATCCAGGGGTTCTAATTCTAATCACAATTATTTCTAACTGCGATGGAGGACAGTCATTGGAACTCGACTTGAACTGGTTTATCGAGAGGTTTAGTGCGCTGTGCATGGTTTATGGCTCCCTCACTAATGAGAAGCTCATAAAGCTCCTTCATAAGAGGCCGCCATGCATCTGTTGTTGATCATACTCCACCCTGCACATCACAGGTCACTTATAACTCCCTCAGTAGGAGAGCAACCACAGAAAACACATTGGCCATAACATTTAAGAAGGAACTGCAGATGCTGGAAGGTAGACAAAAATGCTGGAGAAACTCAGCGGGTGAGGCAGCATCTATGGAGCGAAGGAATAGGTGACGTTTCGGGTCGAGACCTATTCCTTTGCTCCATAGATGCTGCCTCACCCGCTGAGTTTCTCCAGCAGTTTTGTCTACCTTTGGCCATAACATTACTCATGTGATCAGGTTTTTGCTGAATTCCCAGTGACACCTCCCGAGGGAACTGGGTCCGATTGGTCCAGTTAGACTGTGCACAGCCTGTGTTTGTCCGGCAACACTGATGCAAAGTGCAATGGCATCTTACAGCAGCCAACACAACCTTGAGCTGGCGTCTACTCAGACCCAGAGTTCATTTGTCCACCCACACGCTACTGGGGATCACCATGAACACCACAGACCTGCAGCCCCACATGTTGGCAGCTTCACCCGTTGATGAACTTTAATCTCACCAAGTCGCCAAATCACAATTTAATCTTCAAACAAACACATTTTGGGCTATTGGGAAGAGGAAAATAAAAGCATGCCCGAGTTTGTTCCACGTGCGGGAACACAGATGAGCAAGCACAGCATTGACACACAAATGTTAAATTGGAACTATTTGCCTTTTTGCGTCTGTGTGTTTTGGGTGATAGAAGCAACTGCCCATTTTAAACACGGGGCGTTTACATAGTGTGACTGTAGTGTCTCAATAGAGGGGGGATGTGGTGCTATGTACATCGATCAAACTTCCTGGGAGCAGAAGAATAAAAATGGAAAAGGAGGATGTCATTTACAGTCATCGAGGTCAGTCCTTGAGGTGCAAGATGCACGTCCACAATTTGGAACATACGTCGTCGGGATAGATCGGCCAGGATCGCGCGTTGGCCACGTGGCATCAGGCACCCACCTGCTCTGACAGCTGATGTCTGTGCTCTGCTGAAGACTTCTCCAGCTCCGCAATCTTCCCCTGCTGCTGCAGCACCACCGTGCGAAGATGCTTGATACAGTTGTGGTTCGGCAGCTCATCTTTGGGCATTTCTAAGCTGAAAGGCGGTGAGAATAAAACTGGTAAAACAGCAAAAACAAGCTCATTTCTAAAGTGAACTATCTAGGTTCAAACCTTCAAGTTACTGAGGTCACATTTCTAATTGTGCTCATTTGAAAGGGCAGAGGATAATAGCGGTCAATGTACACAATTGCAAGCAGCAAAGCCATGACAACTAATCTGTTGAAAGAAGGAACTGTAAATGCTGGTTTACACCATAGACATAAAGTGCTGGAGTAATTCAACATCTCTCGAGGGTGACGTTTCGGGGGCAGGAACCTTCTTCAGACTGGGTGCGAGGGTGAAGAACTGGTGACGAGAAAAGACAAGGCCCCCATCGGGGCTGGTCACAAATGACCTCGAAGGAAGTTACTTGGCTTACAATAATGACTGCCACACGATTGCCCTGACATTTATAGATCTTTATCTACCCGTCAACCCTCTTTCCTTGGAGATAGCAGCGCTTGAATAATTGTTTGACACACAGCGCACTAATTGAATATTTTACTCCATAAATCGCATATTCAACAAGGCTCTTTAAACAGGAATTAGGTTTAGCCGCGATGCGCGTGTTTGTTCCCCCTGGACTGCCATCACAGACTCATTACAGGCACAGCATTGAGACAGCCCCCGGCACCTCCGAGCCCCAGCTTCACGCACAAGTGCCGCTTGGCATTTGCTTTAGTCCATTCCAAACTGAAGTGCATCTTATTAAATATTTACATCCCATCCCTGTAGACGTAAAGAACATAATTTTGCACTGTTAGTTTTGAAAATTAAAGCACCTACAACAGCTTCAAGACACAATGTGGCCAAAAACATCTTTCTTCTGAAGAGTTCTGCTCTGGAATTTAACTTGATCCCCTTCTCTATTTAAGATGCACGTGTTCGGCAGCTCCCACGCATGTCATCAAGAAGCCAATAGCTACTCCAGCCCACGGGTCCTTTTTGTTGGTAAACCAGCACCTGCAGTTCCTACCTGATCTCCCAGTTGCTAAACACTTTAATTCTCCTTCCCATTCCCACACTGACCTTCCTGTCCCAGGTCTCCTCCATTGTCAGAGTGATGCTAAACGCTAATTGGAGGAACAGCATCTCATATTTTGTTGGGCAGCTTACAGCCCAGTGGTATGAATATTGATTTCTCTCACTTCATATAACCCTGGCATTCTCTCTCCCTCTCCCACCCAAGTCACACCAGCTTCTCATTTTCACCCTGCAAACAGCTAACAATGGCCCGTTTCCTTTTTCATCGTCACTTTTTTGCATATCTTTCATTCATTGTCCTTTATCTCTCCAATCATCGTCTATATCTCTCGTTTCCCTTACCCCTAACCAGTCTGAAGGGCTTCGACCCGAAACATCACCCATTCCCTCTCTCCAGAGATGCTGCCTGCCCCGTTGAGTTACATCAGTTCCTTGCTCCTTCACTGTCTGCACACCATACAACTCACCCACATCCTTGTTCGCACGTCACGGGTCGCTTGGGATTGTGCTCGCAGTCGTTGAGGTGGGAGGTGAGCTGGTCGAGCCGCACCACAGCCGTGCAGCCGAAGCTGGCGTTGTCGCATGTGATCTGTAGTTTGGACAGCATGTTCCGCATGATGCGGGGAACGGGCCGCAGGTGGGCTAGAGTGACGACACTGCGGTCCACCGGACACGTCTGCTGTTGGGAGAACCATTGGGTGATACAGGCATTGCAAAATGCATGCTCACAGTGCGGGGCCTGGGAGGAAGCAGAGGAGACAGCAAGTCCTTATCAGGTATCTATACACTAGAAACCAAAGATCCTACAGTGAGCAAGATCGATCACTCGACGAAAAAGACGTCGTACGGTCATGGGCAGATTCACGGGTAATTTTCGGCCCCATTTCCGTAACCGGCTTCCGTCTCCGCACCAAGGATCCCGTAGCGGAGCAAAGATACTAGCGCGGAGACGGAAGCCGGTTACGGAAACATCCTCGTAAAAATAAAAGTTGTTTGGTCAAAATCTTCTCATTTTCAGAATTATAATTTATTAACATAAACTGTTCCCCCGCAACGTTGATTACACTGTGGGTCGGGTCGGGTTACTGAAATGGATGAAAAAAAGGCCCACGTTCCGTTCCGTTGCGTACTACACGGCAGCCCATTGCATTTAGAAGGAGTCATCGATCTTGCTCCGCTATAGGATCTTTGCTATAAACAGCTCGATTGTAATCCTGTACAGTGTTTCCGCTGACTGGTCAGCACACAACAAAAGCTTTTCACTGTACCTCGGTACACGTGACAATAAACTAAACCAAAACACACACAGCAGCACAAGTCACTTGGAAATCTCATCTGCAGCGACCCAGTTTGAAAACACTCGGGCTCTATTCAATAAAACTGACCCACTATCATAAATACATATGCCTGTAAATCAGTGATGCGCTCACATGTATAGGTTGCTGACACAGGAAGAAATGGAAGATATTTTACTTGTGTGCCTCCTCAAACCAACTTTCTTCACAAGGTTCGAAAATAACATCAGCCGTGTGCGAGAGCTGCTTTGATCAACTTCAAGGTTAAAGGGGAGAGAGCCTGCAGTGTTGTCAAGGAGCCAACTTTGAATGATGCAGTCAGCTTCAAAGTGCCAGAGCTCCACAGATGCTATTAGAATCGTTTGAAAGGCCGGACATTGTTTTGTTATTAGGACTAAATCAACACACCACAGAAAAGTACATACCGATCTAGGAGAGTGGAGGGAGAAAGGGAGAGGGAAAATAGACTAAACAGAGGAACCCAAGACCCTACAGAGCTCACTCCTCACCTCCATGAAGCCAATTTCAGAATAGCTCACTTGGCATCGAGCCGGGTGAAATTCTCACATCATCATGCCTCAACCAGAAAAATCTAGAGCAGCAATTCAACAGCTGGGATAAAACTGGAGAGCTCAAAAGCAAGTATCGATTTTTCCATTGTAGATACAAAAAGCTGGAGTAACTCAGCGGGTCAGGTGGCGTCTCTTGAGAAAAGGAATGTGATGTTTCGGGTCAACACCCTTCATCAGTCTGAGAAACGGGGGGGGGGAAGACCACTGGAGGTATGGGAAGGTACAGAACAACGCAGGGCCTAGATCCATGACTCGGGAAAGGTGGAGCCCACAATGGTGCATTGTTGGCTGGAGAGAAGGTGATAACGAAGGAATTCCAACAGTGAAATTAGCATGATGATTTGTTATTGCTGCATCAATTAGCCATGGGGGGGGGGGGGGGGGGGGGGGGGGGGGGGGGGGGTGGGGGGGGGGGTGGGGGGTGGGGGGGAAAGAAAGAGACAGGGACATCAATTTCCTACCTGGAAATATTCTAAAGCTCCCTCCCTCTAATGGCTGGTCGTTCTCACTGTTCTTCAGGCAGGAAATCACAATCTAGCTCTATAGCTTTTATATTAACCTGCATTCTCTTAAAGCTGTACTAGAGTCATTTATTTTCATGGCAGATCACTAGAACTACCCGTTATCAATCCAAATAACCCGGAATCAGAGTAAGAGTGTTAATTCCTGTTGTTAATAAAAAGCCAATTCATGTACTGAAGAGTGGGGATGATTAGGTTGAGGTACGATGAGGTTTTTTTTTTTTTTTTTTTTTTTTTTTTTATGGCTCTGGAACTGTACACACACACACAATATACACCTGAGATTGGGGCTGAACCTGGAACTGTACCACTGCTGCACCACCCTTTTATTGGTAGATTTATTGACACAAGGTGAGCTAACAGCACAGGCTATCCGATGCCACAAATATGTACTGCTTTGTAGATTTAAAGGGCTAGAGAATGGAATAATCCTGGCTTACTGTCACCTCTCTAGAGGCAGAGGGCAACATCTCCAAAATTGCCAGGGGATCAAACCAGAGAGATTCCTAGTTTACCGGACTCACCGCCCCTCCATGGGGCCCTCTTATTTCTAATGACATCGCGGTTGCCACTATATTCAACAACGTTGCATTGTAGCGGTTGACATGGATAAACCATAAATAATGATTTAAGAAGGAACTGCAGATGCTGGAAAATCAAAGGTAGACAAAAGTGCTGGAGAAACTCAGCGGGTGCAGCAGCATCTATGGAGCGAAGGAAATAGGCAACGTTTCGGGCCGAAACCCTTCTTCAGACTGAACAGTTGGAGAGGAGGTTGTGAAACTGTCTTCGGAGGGAGGAGGAGAACTTCTTCAAAGTAGGCGTACCTTGAGGAGATTTCGCAGTGGAGTAGACAAAGTGTGTAAGAAGGAACTGCAGATGCTGCAAAAAGAAAAACTGATGATCCTTCAGTCTGAAGAAGGGGTTTGGCCTGAAACTTTGCCTATTTCCTTCGCTCCATTGATGCTGCCTCACCCGCTGAGTTTCTCCAGCACTTTTGTCTACCATAAATAATGATTAATAGGTCTAGTTTTAACAAAGGGCCCGTGCTTTGAAAGTTAACTTGCCTTCTCAGTTCCAAACCCAGGAGAGGGGTTAAAAAAAACCTATTGATTTTTTTGGCCGCTTTGCTTTGCCCTCAGTTTCTATTTAAAACTTCCTCCGCTCAGCCAAGAGATCGTATGTGACTATGCAACATTGAGAGCATCCCCCATCTCCTGACGATGCAGATTTCTGACGCAGCACAGCTGCAGTCATTCGGACTCTGCATCAATAGATAACACGGAGCCAGAAGGCTTGGACAGCCAGCCCCTCCCCATTACACAGTGTATACTCCCTCAAACAACCTCTCTTTCCCCCCCCCCACACAGAAATTAAATCAGAGGCAAGCACAAGCAGCCCAATTAGTTGCGTCGGTCGGTGTGCTCCAAACTTTAACATGCAAGATTCACAGGAGCGTCAGTTAGTGCCTCAAGCATCGGACTCCGTTGCAAGGTGTATTCACAGCTGAGCAGTTTGCCAGGGCTAGATCTTTAGACCATTTGAGAGGCCACTTCACTACCAACTCCACCACCACAACCAAACAGTTGCGTGTTTACTCACCTGTACAGGTTCTTCCAAAACTCCGCTACAAATTGGGCAAATCAAATCTTCATCTACCTCCCCCTGAAAGCGGTTGACATCGTACCCCATGGCTCATACTGCAACAGGCTCAGGACGTTCTGGTGGAAGAAAAACTGCAAGACGGTGCTTAATAAGTTTCACCACTTAGCATTTAAAAAAAAACACAATAACTTTCAAAAAGTGAGGTACATGAAACACATTCAAATCCTCACTCCTGGTATGTTAATACATTATCGAACGGAGAGTTTAAAAAAAAAAAAAAAAAGACTTGGAGGAAATTATTTTTTACTGCATTCAATAATAACATAACTAGTCTCATTTCACCCCAAATCTTAAGCCATGAACCCCAAATCCACGCACATCCAACTTTGCTTGTCCCCGTACCGTCCTGTTCCACATCACCCCAACTAAAGATTTGTGCTCCTGCTTCTCGTGAAGCTCAGCTCTGCTCCCAGTATTCAATAACCCGCACTTGCGCTGCATCTTACCATTTCCAAAGACTCTTTTAGTCAATCTTGTTTGCACACAGGGCCTCCTTTCAAAAGCAAAACCTCGCAGTCACGTTGAAAGCTCAGCGACTCAAGGCTCATCAGCCCAAGCAAAGCAGGGTCAAAGCGAGACAGCCAGCAGGACGCTGCTTTTATGCCGCAAACTGCACGACGGCAGCTATGTCGTCATTAAAAATAATGGATATGTCCTGGGCTGGAAGCAAGCCAAAGGCTGGAGAGGAATTCAAGCAAAGTAAACATCCCTTGCTCCTCATATCGTTGCAAGAGCCTTACTGCTCCTCTATTCCAGTCACCAAAAACCCAGCATTCTGATATGCACATGTTTCCTAAAGGAGGGAAGCAACAAACGGGCAAATTCCACTGGCATCATCTCTCCAGATAACATAGCCCCCATGCGTCATCACCTCTATGGCTGGACTCTAGAGCATTAGTGGAACAGACAGATCACTTGCCTTATCCACGCTCAGTACTCCAGTTTATTTGTGCAACACAATGCTTTTTCTTTAAAAACGGTGTCATCAAGTCTTAAACAACAGCTACCGTACAATTTGAAACAACGAACTATAGATAGACGGGGAGAGTTTCTCCTCCTTCAGAAACAAACTTTATAAGGGTATGGACGGGAGGATCAAACTTAACTGTGATGCGTAACAAATGCCATGCAGTCTCCGTACCCTTTATATAGCAGCAAGAAGTTTTGTACTGTTGGAGGGGTCAGTTTTCAAACGACACAAGGCAGCCTGGTCTTATTATTACCAATATACTTGTTATCAGTCAGCTGAATCATCCTACCACAACCAGAGAGCAGCGCTGAACTACTATTTACCTCTTTGGTGACCCTCGGACTATCCTTGATCGGTCTTTGCTGGCTTTACCTTGCACTAAAACGTTATTCCCTTATCATGTATCTATACACTGCAAATGGCTCGATTGTAATAATGTATTGTCTTTCTGCTGACTGGATAGCACGCAACAAAGCTTTTCACTGGAAAGACGAGAAAAAAGGCAAAGTGCCGGTGTAACTCAACAGGTCAGACAGCATCTCAAGAACATGGATGGGCGATGTTTCGGGTCAGAACCCGTCTTCAGTGTGAAGAACGGTCCCAACCAAAATTGTCAGCCATCCATGTTCTCCAGAGATGCTGCCTAATCCACCGAGTCGCTTCAGCACTCTGCGCCTTTTTTTTTGGTAAGCCAGCACCTGCAGTTCCTTGCTTCTCTATCCAATACACCTTACAGCCAATGAAATTCCTTTGAAATATAGTCAGGATGTTTGGCAGCCAATTTCCACACAGCAAGATCCCACAGGTTGCATTGTGAAGTTGACCAGATAACCCGTTTCAGAAAGATTACAGTGGAACAAATAGTGGGGGACACCAGAATTACACCACTGCTCCTCAAAATAGCAGAGAGGGGGGTCTTTAATGTGTGCATGACAGTCCAGTACGCCTTCAGTTCTGACTGGAGCAGGGGTGGGGAACTGTTTCATGTCGGAATGCCGTATTAAGTTAGCTGCAGTCTAATAAGGCCACATCCAAGAAACTTCAATTAGATTTACTTCATGACATTTACATTGAAAGTTGTTGAGGAAATCTATCCCTCGTGTTCTACCCGTAAGAGTACCCAAAGCGAGTAACTCTTCTTTTATTTTTTAGTATTTTAAATATGTTCATTTTAAGATTAAAATAAAAATAATAAGACAAAAAAAAAAACATTAATAAAAATAAAAGGTAGACAACAATGCTGGAGAAACTCAGCGGGTGAGATCAGTTTGAAGAAGGGTCTCGACCCGAAACATTGCCTATTTCCTTTGCTCCATAGATGCTGCCTCACCCGCTGAGTTTCTCCAGCATTTTTGGCTACCTTCAAAAGGCCACATATTCCCCACCCCTGGACTTTGTCAATAGTGTGTTTTCATGCTGAAGTGACGCGAATGAGGCAAGCACAGAGCCTACAGAGGGCCAGATCAAAAGATTTAGCCCGCCCACAACTCCAGAGAACATGGATGGCTGAATTTAACTTCTGGGGGTGACCCGAAACGTTATCTCAGAATTTCCTGCTAGCACAGCAGTTCCTTCTTTAAAACTTTGTCTACTGCGACATCTCCTCAAGGTATGCCTACTCTCCTCCTCCCTACGGAGACAGTTTCACAACCTACAACCTCCTCCAGTCTGATCTCGACCCGATCGCCTAACGCTTGAGTTTCTCCAGCTTTTTGTGTAGATTTAATTAATTTGGGGTGATTCTCAGAATCCTGTAGCACAGATGGTTATCATTCTATGAATTGCATCAACGTTGCAGCTTAGAAGACCCTTCCAGCTAGTTAATCCTCATAGTCACATGTACATCATGTTTGGGACAAACACCCATCATTGATTTATTCGCCTCAGCACTCCACAATTTGAGATTTGTAATAGAAAAAAAAAAAAATCATGTGGTTAAAGTTCACATCAGCAACCCCCACCCCGACCTTCTACATCCGACATAAAACCTTGCTGTTGTGTCGTGCCTTTTGTAACGTCCCAAAGCACTTTATTGTCGCGAGCAGCTTGTGTTGGCTGCAATACAAGATAGCAGCCAGTCTGCATAAAAATAAAATGTGAGCAATTGGTGAATATTTTTGCCTGGTGTCTAGGCAACACAGTCAGAGAGAGTCATCCTTGGTCTCGGTCCCAGAAGGCAGAAATATTAAAGACGAAAAGATGCAAATAGCTGACATAATGTGCGCGAGTGAAATATCAATAACCATGTGAATTAGCACTGCTGCAAGCATGCAGCATTCTCAGGAGATTTGCCCTTTCCTAGATTCTCTACAACCCAAATATTTGTTTGCCAGCTCTAAAGCAAAAGGGAGATGAATCCCCACTTTTCACAAGCAAGAACCCGTTTTGAGAACTGGGGGGGGGGGGGGGGGGGGGGGGGGGGGGGGATGATTCCCCTCATGTTTTGTAATCCGGATTTTAAAACGGTGAAATCTCCGCTTTCCGCGAGACAGTGGGGGTGGGACTGCTGATTGAGGGTGCCGATTGGATGAGAGAGATGTCGGTGGGATCGAGGATTGGTGGAGGGAGATGTCCGTGGGGCAAAGATCAGAGCAGAACTTGATTTGCATGCCCGGGTCAAGCGGAAAACGCTCGGCAGCCCTGGACACCGACGTGCACCTACCTCATCCACGGCCAGGATCGATCCCGGCTCTCCAATCGCTGCCGCACTGCCATTGGACCATCCCCGTCCCCACCCGAGTGTGTGAGTGTGAGCATGCGGGAAAGTGTCCCCCCCCATCCCCTCCATGTTTTGATAGCGATTTCCGTGCCTGGTGGAAAGTAGCAACACAAATAGACAGGGAAAGAGTCCAAGGGTCAGATTATTTATAATCTGTATAAACATTTATACATCTGCACGTTAGCATATTTCTCTCCCCAAGTCTTAAAGACATTGCACAACGTTTCCAGAACTCTCGGCTCCAAGTGACAAATTACCAACGTTCTTGTCAGAGACGAGACGCAAAGCTACAAGAATAGCCTGACTGAATCATTCTGCTCATCCCACACACCACTCCAACGTAAAAATGGGGTCAGGCCACAGGCGAATTGAACCTACAGACTATGTCTCACCAGCCGAGATGCAAACTGATGCAGAACAAGTGTGAGAGTGAAAGTGAACATTTGTACACTCGTCCAAACAGCAGCGTTGACTGCTCCACCATCCGTAAATGACCAGTGCCGTGTCTTTGCTTAGCACACACGCCACTCTGCCACATGGATTTATTTAAAAAAAAAAAAATCATTTACACTTACATCTGCTTCTCTACATTAATCTCAGGAAGTCCCGAATATTGATGCTAGTCGGTTACAGGCGGACAAGCTCTTTGCCTTCTCCTTATTTTGTGACATTTATTCCCTCCTGCTTGTGTTTCCTGCAGTGTGGCACTACCCCCTCTTGACAGTCTGAAGAAGGGTCTCGACCAGAAGCATCACCCATTCCTTCTCCCCACTGATGCTGCCTGTCCCTCCGAGTTACTCTAGCATTTTGTCTCCATCTTTGATTTAAACCAGCACCTGCAATTCCTTTCTACACACCTCTCTCCTGCCCTCCACCAAGCAAGCCTTGATCAGAGAGTCTTACAGCACAGAAACAGGCCCGACTTGCCCATGCCGATCAAGAAAGTCCATCTTAGCTAGTCCTATTTGCACATCTCCCTTCAAACTTCTCCTATCCATGTACCTGTACAAAGAGTCTTCTAAATGCTGATATAGGTACATGCCTCAACTATCACCTCTGGCAGCTCGTTCCATATACCCACTGGTGTGTGATCAGTGAAAAGGTCGCCCCTCAAGTACGTATTAAATCGTGCCCCTCCCACATAGACCATAGAACAGTCATCATGCTTGTGAGATCTTGCCCAAATATTTAAAAGTAATTTCTCCCCATAAAAATGAAAAATCATTTTGGACACTCAGCTGGACAAAGGGTCTTCAAAACAGAACACTTTCTCTTTCCACAGTTGCAGCCTAATCTGCCAAGTGCTTGTTTTCCATTCTATGCCTTAAGGCAATTTTACATCCTTATGGGAAAAAAAGCAACCAAAAGGTGACGCCTTCAAATCAGCACTGTAAACCTACACATCCAAAAAGCGTTTCGGCCCGAAACGTTGCCCATTTCCTTTGCTCCATAGATGCTGCTGCACCTGCTGAGTTTCTCCAGCACTTTTGTCTACCTCCCAATGTTTGTCCACATTCAAAAGCTTGTTTTAAATCAGTGGGTACAGTTACACGTCGGCAATGCAAACAAGCTGGAACATGCACTTCCATTATTCCGTTGATTTTCTAAAGAAATAATATCTCCTTATCTACAACCCATCAACAAATTTGAACACTATTCCTTCAAGTGCTATCTCCAAACCTTTGATAATGCCCCAGAAGTAAGCAAGGCTAGCAAGACATATCCAGTCTCTCTGAAAACTTGGGATGTTTATTCACACCCTTTCCCCCCCCCCCAAAACAAAATCAAGTTTAGTTTATTGTCACGTGGACCGAGGTACAGTGAAAAGCATTTGTTGCGTGCTAACCATTTCCCGATTCTAATAGTTTTAACTCCAAGAATTTCCGAACCACACCCCACACTCAAACATTCCCTCAAAAAATGATTTAATGTTTCAAGCATCAACAGCCAACTGCAATCGTCAAGAACCTTGAACCGAATGCCCTTGCCGACCGAGAGATTCATCTTTAAAACAATCGGAAACCACACATACCCGATCACACCCGGGTTTCAAATTACCACCACCTCATGGCCCCTCCACCGTTTACGAGACACATAATATCTGGAAGTTCACAGCCATCATTTTCAATCCCCTGCACAAACTCTGTTACATATTCCTCAACTCCATTGTAGTCCAAATGCGTCCATTGCCTTCTCTCACCTTGGCCATCTTCTCAGATTAAACTTACACAAGCCTCAGGTCAATTGTGCTCAGCCCAGTCATTCTGCCACCAAACCCTCCATGCCCACCAAAAAAAAATCGACCCAAAGGAATCTTACTTCCCAGTTCTTGAACCTCAAGGCATGAGCGATGAGATATAACACATTGACTACGGGTGCTGTCTATATGGAGTTTCCCTGTGATCATGTGGGTTTTCTCCAGGTGCTCCAGTTTCCCCCTCACACCCCAAAGACGTGCAGGTTTGTAGGCTTCTGTAAAATTGCTCCTCATGTGTAGGATAGAACTAGTGTACGGGCGATCGCTGGTCAGCGCAGACTCGGTGGGCCATAGGGCCTGTTTTCATGCTGCGTCTTTAAACTGCATTGGGATGGAATATTAAAATCTGGCAGCAACAAAAAGCACAGAGAATTCCAGCAGCAACTGAGCCATGGTAGGGCTGGAGTTAGTGATATAAAAATCAGACAGCCCTGGGGATAGTGCAGTGAAGCTCATCATAAATCAGATTAGAGGCTGCAGCACAGTTTAGTCACTGGTAGATTATACCCATCAAGCTGCTTCTTTCTATTAACAACAAGCACCATTTTATGCATTATCCACTCCTTTTATTGTTCCAGTTCCACACAACAAGCTTTTTTCATTTAATATCAGTGCTACATTATCGAAGCAGCTACAATTGTGACTATTAAAACATTTGGACAGATGGATGGACAGGAAGGGTTTAAAAAGGAAATGGGCCGAATGCAGGCAAAAGGGACTGGGACTAGCCCAGTATGCCAACTCGTCTCAGCATGGACCAGGTGGGCCAAAGGGCTTGTTTCCATGCTGTAAGCCCCCCCCCCCCCCCATGACTGTACAACCCATTGCCTATATTCTTATGGACTTACCACATATATACATATATATTCCACTTTCCCCTCCTCTCCATCCACTGACTTAAATTCAGTGTCATAATTATATAACACGGGCTAGCTGATGACTGGAAGCAACGGCATCAATTTCAAGAGTGGAAGGGAAGCCAATGGCAATCTGACGAGGAGGAAACAATGTCATGCTGCACCTCGGACAAAGCAGTCGGGGTGTTCTTAAAAAAGAGGGTGTGAAGAAGATAGTGTTTTACAGAAGGAACAGAATGCAAGATTGAAGCAGCTGATGGCACAGTTGTTAATACCAGAGTTGCACAAGCAACATAGAAGAGAGTTGGGGGAGGGGGGGGGGAGGGAGGGGGGGTAGAACAGAGGACTTTCAGTTTCAAAATGGATATTCAGGATCCCCTCAATGACAAAAAGCGCAACTACAAACCAAACCATAGAACTACATTTTGCCAAAATGAGATCAGAATTCAGTCAAATTACTCAACCAAAAAAACCAAAATAGAAAGCCAACCGGTTTTGACCTAGTTATTAATGACAAAACAGTGTGAAATATACCAGTTCAGGCAGGTCAATACAATACTACTTCATCTTTTAATGGATACAGTAATTTGCCTGGAGCTAGAATTTCAAAAATATGCAATGTCAAATCTCTAAACATATTCAATGAGATTATTATATTTAAATTTTAATCGCAGGCTCCCTGATACCGGTGGCTAACACACGGGAGCTTTAAGCCTTTAAAAATTACGCAGAAACGGAGAAATTATAACACAAAAAAAAATTGCACACCATGGCACTTGCTTTCCTAAAACACAAGACAGGATACCCAACACTGCGCTTGAAGATTACGAAACGGCTTTATCAGGTAGAGACAGAAGATCGAAAAGCTGCACTGGGGGCAGCAAAAATCAGATAAGGCATTCCTTGGAAACTCCCCCCGCCCACCCCCTCCCCGGCAGACCAGCAGGAATGTGGAACTTGCTCCAACGGGTAGTGTCTGGGGAAAGCAGAGAGCTGCATTTAAGGGGAAGCTGGATAAACATTTGGAAGAAATGAATAAGGAGACGAGGATGGCGTGGAGCATGAAGACTAGAACAGACCAGCTGAGCCAAACAGCCCGCTACATATTCTATATATAATAGCCCTACATGTGGCACTTCCTCCAGCCGGACATGCAGCTTGTAACAAACTGCTTTTAGCAACAGCTGACCAAAATTAAACACCTTTAGGTTAGAGGGCAGAGCTTGCAGAAGACAAATCCACCATTTACAGCGGGCTTAGAGATACGGCATGGGAACAGGCCCTTCGGCCCATTGAGGGCACGCTGACCATCGATCAACCCTTCACACTAGTTCTATGTTATCCCACTTTCTCATCCACTGCCTACAATTTAGGGCAAATTTTGTTTTACAAGGCAAATTAACCCACAAAACCCACGTGTCTTTGAGACGCGGGAGGAAGCCGGAGCACCCGGAGGAAACCCACACGGTCACAGGGAGAACGGGCAGCCTCCGCACACGGACAGCAGCAGAGGGCAGGATCCTTCGAAGCCTGGTCTCTGGCACTGAGGCAGCAGCTCTACCAGCGGCGCCCCCCAGTGGTTGCTATTTAGCAGAGTGCAATAATAACATTGGACTCCCAACTTCAAACCAACCCTTGCAAGATTAACAGGGAGCTTCCACGCCTCTCTCTACCAAATCACAGATAGCGGCAAAAATTGCCTCTAATGACAACTGCTTTACCTTCATATAATTTTCTGCCAAGTCCAGCAGAATGGGGCAAGCACACACAAAGAGGAGTTTTAGTTGTACAATCGGCGTAACCTGCCACTTCAAGTGGTTGAGTCTTGAACTTGTCCTCAACCTGGAGCCCAAAGTCTAACCTTCCAGACCAGACACGGAACCTTTAAAGCCCTTTCTTAAAATCCAGAGACCACATCTGACCCTCGATCTTCTCGGTCTCTTCAAGAAACTCAAATTCATCACAATCTCAGCCCCCTTTATATACTCCTTATATACCCACCAATGTGCAGCCAAATAACAATCCAACTCAAATGAAATTTGAAAACGACCACCATAGTGGGCCAGATATCAAATTCCTCACCTTCTTCATCATGGTCTGGTTTGGCTCAGCCACCAAGCACGACATCCGGAGGCTGCAGTGAATCGTCCGATCAGCAGAGAAGGTTATTGGCTGCAACCTTCCCTCCATTGATGAACTGTACACTGCAAGGGCCAGGAAACGAGCAGGTAAGATCATCTCTCACCCTGGCCACAAACTCTTTGAAGCACTTCCCTCTGGAAGGCGACTCCGGACTGTCAAACCCGCCACAGCCAGACATAAAAACAGCTTTTTTCCTCCCCCCCCCCACGAGCAGTAGCTCTACTCAATAACCAAAAGTCTGCAACCTCCTTGTGCTCTGGTATTTTAATTCATTCTTCACGTGTGTAAATTATAATGTTTTAATTTTAATTGTCTACTGCATATCGCGTTGTTACTTGCGAGCAAAGCACCAAGGCAAATTCCTTTTATGCATTCATATTTTGCCAATAAAATGTATTCAATTCGATGACAAGATGGAGTGTAGGAAGATTGAGAACCTCGTAACCTGATGTCAAGACAATAACCTTTCCCTCAATGTCAGCAAGACAAGGGAGATTGTGATAGTCTTCAGGAAGTGAAACAGTACATATATCCTGGCATACATTGACAGCACCAAAGTAGAGATGGTTGAAAGCTTCAAATTCCGAGGAGTAAATATCACCAGCAACTTGTCCTGGAGCATTCATGCCAGAGCAATGGCCAACACCTCTACTGCCTTAGAAGGCTTAGGAAGTTTGGCATGTCCCATACAACTCTCACCAACTTCTGCACCATAAAAAGCATTTTATCAGTATGCAAACCAACCTCCCTTCCTTTAAAGGGTCTCGTCCCGAAACGTCACCCATTCCTTCTCTCCAGAGATGCTCCAGAGGTACTCCAGCTTTTTGTGTCCATCTTCCTTCCTTTGACTCCATCTTTACTTCACGCTGCCTCGACAAGGCTACCAGCATAATCAAGGGCGAGTCTTACCTCAGCCACTTCCTCTTCTACCCTCTAAAATCAGGCAAGAGGTATAGGAGTGCAAAGACACACACCTCCAGATTCAGCGACCGTTTCTTCCGAGCTATTATCAGGAAACTGAACCATGCTAACACCAACTAGAGAGCAGCACTGACCTACCATCAACCTCATTGGAGGCCCTTGGACTATCTTTAATAGGACTTTATCTTGCACTGAACGTTATTCCCTTTATCCTGTATCTGTACACGGCTCGATTGTAATTATGTATGATCTTTCTGCTGACTGGATAGCACACAACAAAAAAAAGCCTTTCACTGTACCTTGGTACACGTGGCAATAAACTAAACTCCCTACGCAAGGGCAGATTAGATATGCCGACTATCTCTAATCTGCCCGTAACTATCCAAAAGCAGGTAGATCCTGTCGCTCAGAATCCCCTCTTGAAACATTCCCAACACTAATGTCAGGCTTACCAGCCTGCAGTTCCCAGATCCTTTGCAGCGCTTTCTTAAATAAAAAGGTGGAAGACTGCAATTTGCTGGAAGAGCTTAAGCAGGGAAGCAGTATTAGGAGGTGGGATGTGTAGGAAGGAACTGCAGATGCCGGTTTAAACTATAGACACAAAATGCTGGAGTAACTCAGCGGGACAGGCAGCATCTCTAGAGAAGGAATGGGTGACGTTTCAGATCTGAAGTGTCTCGACCCTAAATGTCACCCATTCCTTCTCTCCAGAGATGCTGCCTGTCCTGCTGACTTACACCAGCCTTTTATGTCTATCTTTGGAGGTAGGGTGACATGTGGGGGTTTTACACACACAGAGATATTGGGGCCGTAGTTAAGCTGCATTTGAAGGAAAAGGATTCAAGTGAAGCGATCCACTGACAAAATCAGCCACCACACAGTAAGGATAATCGAGTGGGAAGTGGAATAAAAATAAATCAAGGATTATGAACACTTCCTGCAGCTTTGCAGAGGCATTAACAGACCAAATATGGAACCAAACTCCTAAACGCAAGCAAATGTAATAAATGTTTAAAGAACCACCATATTTATAGCAACATTCGCCTCAAACTTCAACGTAGGGATAAACAGCACAACACACATCTTGATCACATCCGCACGTACATCAACACATGGATAATTATTCAGTTGATAAGCAAACAATCACATTATGACTCGCGTTCCTGCATAATCAGGAACGCATCGACAAGGGCAAGTATAAGACACTAGTGCAGTCAGATCAGTCAAATTACAAAAGCTGGAGGTAAAAATGACCAAATGCAAGGGAAGTGACGAAGGAATTACGCGACTTGATATTGATTAGGGAGTCAAACAAATCACTTGAAAGAGGCCATTTGATCCTGGCAGAAATCAATAATCACTATTAAACCAATTTAAATTACTGAAAACAAAATTAGCTGCCATTGGGATATAGCCCCTCCACATTCAGCAAACAAATAGCAGTCTTATAGTTAGTTATAATTTAAAAACACATAATTAACTACAATAGTGATTCTCTCTTGCTGGATTTTAATGAAGGATTAACCTCCAAGTGATCAAGAGACAACTATGATATCAATCAGCTCCCCACAGCATTGCACAAAAGGGGAAATTAATTTAAATGGCATCAAAGGATGGAGACAATGATATTCATTAAGTTGGGTATCATCAAACCCCTGAGACATCACGGTCTGCTTGGAGGAAGCCCTACTCTTGAACAAGGACGGGGAAAAAGCCAGTCCAGATATTGAACAATCTAACCAACGGTGGGCAGTTGTACAGAGAAGGCAGGCAGGCAGGGAAAAAAACGGATAGCTCCTAAAATGTGATGATGCGAAACAAGAGAGACACAAGGGGGACTCAGTCAGTCAACCTGCCCTCCATTTGAATTGATACAATGAAATATCCAGTAAACAGCAACTCCATTCCAAACCAAAACGGAACCAGCTTCATGCTCGGACTTCTCACCGCCCGCTCCGGCGCTGAGGCATTGTATTGTCACCGCCCCGCTCCGTTTTGAAAGAAGGCCCGTGTCAGCCCGCGGCTTTTCCTGCTGCCCGCCGCCGACCAGCGCCTCGCCAGCGGGGAGGGTAAAATGCCTTCCCCCCGGGGCCACCGATGGGGCAGACTTACCAGAGACCCATCGGCAGCCGGGCAGCCGCAAGTCCCGATGGCGCGAGTGCGGATTATTTGATCGCAAGGTTTTCCGACAGCGCGCACCACAGCCTCTCGACGTCATCCGCGGCTCCCATCTTTAAACGCGCAGCCCCCGGCGCCAGCGCCTCCGCTGAGTGACAGCCACCCCGACCAATCACTGCCCTCAGCTCTGAGCGATGGACCACGCAGCCAATAAGCGCTTAGAGAAACGTTCTTGATCCCGCCCACTGTCAAGCCCGTTAGCAAATCACGGGACCCGCCTTATGACTGGCAGCCGCGGCAGCCAATTGGCGCTGAATGGAGGGGCAGGTCTTGGCTCGACGGATGTCCAACCGCACCAACGGTAACAAGCATTGTAACGGGGCACCCAATCAGAGGCAAGGTAACATTGCTGGGGCGGGGGTTGTGAATGGGCTGGGTTTCCATGGCAACCGTCCAGGCGGGATGTGGTGACGCAATGTGAATGACGTCTCCACCCGTAAACACACAGAGCCGGTGGTGGGGATCGAACCCGCGTTACGATGCAGCAAAATGAATTTGCATCAAAATCGATTGCTTTACTGGGGTATAGTATAATCCCCTGAAAGTCAGGAGGAGACAGATAAGGAGACATTAAACCTCAAGTATCCACACTTACATGCACTGTCCATTGAACACGCTAGAGGCAGGAAACCTACTTGCTATTGAGGGAGCCCAGCGTAGGTTTACAAGGTTAATTCCCGGGATGGCAGGACTGTCATATGCTGAGAGAATGGAGCGGCTGGGCTTGTACACTCTGGAGTTTAGAAGGATGAGAGGGGATCTCATTGAAACATATAAGATTGTTAATGGCTTGGACACATGACAGAGGCAGGAAACATGTTCCTGATGTTGGGGGAGTCCAGAACCAGGGGCTGGTTCTGGACTCAGTTTAAGAATAAGGGGTCGGCCATTTCGAACGGAGACGAGGAAACACTTTTTCTCACAGAGAGTGGCGAGACTGTGGAATTCTCTGCCTCAGAGGGCAGTGAAGGCCAGTTCACTGGATGCTTTCAAGAGAGAGCTAGATAGGGCTCTTAAAGATAGCGGAGTCAGGGGATATGGGGAGAAGGCAGGAACTGGGTACTGATTGGGGATGATCAGCTGTGATCACAGTGAATGGCGGTGCTGGCTCGAAGGGCCGAATGGCCTACTCCTGCACCTACCGTCTATTGAGACAGATAAGGAGGCATTTAGAGAAATCGGCCGGCTGTGGTTGTTTTTTCATCTTCAATGAAGACATTAATCCTCAAGTATCCGCATTTACATGCACTGTCTATTTGTTACATGTCAACGGAGGGCTTGCTGCGTATCCGGACCTAGCCAAGATTCTCGATGGCGCTACTCGAATGATGTGTCTTCAGTCTGGGACTGGTCGGGAGGTAATTCACAAATTCTCCCGAGTTTTCCCCTGGATTCAAACTCACAGAATGTTCGTAACGAGTCCGTAGGAGTCCGTAGATATATCATAGCGGCTCGTTATGCCAGCCGTAGGTACTCGTGGCATCAGGTCAGTCTTGACGTTTTTTCCAGCCCGATAAAAAATGTCCACGAGTTAAAAAAAATGGTCGGGATGAAAGAAATTGCAACTTTATACTCGTAAGGGCATCGAAATAGTCGTGGGAATTCGTAGACATACACAAAGGAGTTCTTAGGAGTTCGTGAACATAGGTCGAAGGCGTTCGTAGATTGCCACAATCTTGATTTCTCTAGGTCCTTTAAACTCGGCCCTTCAGCATTGCACACTTTAATGGACATTCCTTCTGTTTTCTCCACTCTATCCCCCTGCAACTCCCTACACTAATTTCTTTCCATTTTTTAACATAAAACAGTTTTTATCCACGAGTAGTTGCTGTACTCAACAGCCAAAAATCTGTAGCCTCCCTTTGATCTGGTATTTTGTTGGTTCACATGCTTGATCAATGGTGTTTTATCATTAATGTCATTATTATTGATGTTCAGTGTTTTCTGAGTCATTTGTAACTGTCACTGTATGTCATGTTGTTACTTGTGGGCGGAGCACCAAGGCAAATTCCTTGTATGTGAATACTTGGCCAATAAACTTACTTACTTACTTATGCCCCTGCCCCACTTAGGAAACCTGAATGGAAACCTCTAGAGACTTTGCACCCCACCTAAGGTTTCCGTGCGGTTCCTGGAGGTTTTTGTCAGTCTCCCTAATGGTCGAAAGGGGTTTCCGTTTTAAAAATTGGTAATTTTTTAGTCGAAGCCGGTTGCGATGCTAGTTGAAGGTGGTTGCCGGAGGACAAAAACCTCCGGGAACCGCACGGAAACCTTGGGTGGGGCGCAAAGTCTCCAGAGGTTTCCGTTCAGGTTTCCTAAGTGGGACAGGGGCATAACTTACTTACTTTCTCCAGTTCTGATGACATGCCACTGACCCTAAAGGCTATTCCTCTCTGCATGGATGTTCTTTGACCAGCTGAGCACTTGTAGAAGTTTGCTTTCAGTGAGGCTATTGGCAATTTGACATGGTTTTTGTCTGAGGGCGTTGGTGACATCCTCCTGGACTGCCTCTGGTCTGCCGCCTCCTTCATCAGAGCACATGGCCACTTCAACATGGACGTGGACATGGACATGGTCCCCGAGTCCCGGAGCTCGGCTCTGTCCGGAGCCGCCCGTCCACCGGATGTCCCGCCCACGCCGGCGCGGGCCCGACCAACCAGGCGGCGCCGAGGGAGGAGGGCGGCCTCCGACGGGTTGGAGCAGCTGCCTGTCAGCGGGCCCGAGTGGAGCCGGAGTTTGCCGAGCGGCGGCGGGGCCGGTCGCCATTCTGGATGAGCGAGAGACGGTGCGGGCGGCGGCCATCCTGCCCTCTCATGTGGTGTTTACGGGAGCGTTGGGGAAGGGGATTTGAAGATCCGCGTTGTGTGGGGGGAGAGGGGGAGAGAGAGAGGGAGAGAGGGAGGGCGAGGGGGGGGGGGGGGGGTCCCCGCTCCCCTGGGCCGCGCATGCGTGTTATGAATCTCCTCTCTACAACTTGCCTCAACTTTGCAGCTCGGGGATCGCCGATGGTCTCCGTGTGAAGGGAGGATGTCGAGCGACACTTATGTCAAGGATATCAAAGCTGGCTTAAAAAATCTCAACCTTCTCTTCATTGTCCTGGAGATTGGTGAGTGGAGGAAATATCTTGCACTTCACCCCTTTGACAGAACACAATCCAGCCCAGCCCAGCCCAGCCCAGCCCAATCCCTCCACAGATGCTGCCCGACCTGCTGGGTTTCTCGACACCCTTTATCCTCCACAGATGCTGCCCGACCTGCTTCTTCTTCTTTCGTGTGGCGTGCACAGCCTAAAGTTGTAGGACAACTTGTTCTATTTGATGGTACACAAAAGGCTGGAGAAACTCAGCGGGTGCAGCAGCATCTAAGGAGCGAAGGAGATGGGCGACGTTTCGGGTCGAGACCCTTCCTCAGACTGGTCAGGGATCAGGGAAACGAGAGATATAGACGGTGATGTGGAGAGATAAAGAACAATGAATGAAAGATATGCAGAAAAGTATCGATGATAAAGGGAACAAGCCATTGTAAGCTGTTGGTGGTGTGAAAATGAGAAGCTAGTGCGACTAGGGTGGGGGAGGGAGATAGAGAGAGAGAGGGAATGCCAGGGCCCGAGGGCTGAGGGAGAGGTGGGAAGGGGAGGAGACAGCAAGGGTTAACAGAATTGGGAAAATTCAATGTTCAAGCCCAAAGGATGCAGACTCCCCAAGCGGAATATGTGGTGCTGTTCCTCCAACCTGCGGTGTTGCTCACTCTGGCCGTGGAGGAGGCCCAGGACCGAGAGGTCGGATACGGAATGGGAGGGGGAGTTGAGGTGCTGAGCCACCGGGAGGTCGGCTTGTTCTATTTGATCTTCTGTTTGTGCACGTCGAGTCGATTGCATTAGTCGAAACAGGGCGGACCACGTGAAGGTTGCAATCTTCCACTCCCCGCCGACCTGCTGGGTTTCTCGAACACTCTTTATCCTCAGGCAGCATATGATACGATAGAACTTTTTTTATCCCAGGAGGGAAGTTGGTCTGCCAACAGTCATAAAACATGACAAGATACACGAAGCATGAAATTAAAGCGACGAGTGGAAAGTCCGGGATTGGGGATGTGCAAAGATTGGGGGGAGTCAGTCTACCTTTCAACAGAAGGGGGAGGAGCCTCGGGGAAGAAGGATGTCCTGTGGCGTTCTGTGCTGCATCTTGGTGGAAACCAGTTGTTGTGAAGGTGCTCCTCAGGTTGATCAGTGTGTCATGGAGGGGGTGAGCTGTGTTGTCCAGGATGCTCCGCAGTTTGAGGAGCCATCCTCCCCTCCAAGACCAACCTCCATTTAATCCAACTCCACCCCCAGGACGGAGCCAGACCTCCCGATGAGCTTCTTAATTCTGTTGGCGTCCGCTGCCTTCGCCCTGCTGCCCCAGCACACGGCAACGAAGATGATGGCACTGGCCACCACAGATTGGTAGAACATCTGCAGCATCTTACTGCAGATGTTGAAGGAGCGGGGCCTCCTCAGAAAGTACAGACGACTGTCCCTTCTTATACAGGGCCTCCATGTTCCTCGACCAGTCCAGTTTACTGTCCAGGTAAACGCCAAGGTACTTGTACTCTCTGGTAAACTGCACATCCACACCCTTGATGGAGGGACAGGGGTGTTCCTCTCCTAAAGTCCACCACTAGTTCCTTAGCCTTGTCGATGTTGAGCTGCAGGTGATTCAGCCCACACCACTCATCCAAGTTGTTTTTGTTAGGAGTGTTTTGTGAATATCTCTGGCGTGCGTTTTAAGCTCGGCGGTGAACTTTGCCATCCTTTCTTGTTGTGCAGGGCGAGTGACCAAGACCAAGGATGGGCACCAAGTCAGGACGTGCAAAGTCGCCGATAAAACGGGCAGCATCAACATATCCGTGTGGGATGATGTGGGAGAGCTGATTCAGGCTGGAGACATCATCCGGCTGACCAGAGGGTAACTCACTTAGTGTAACACATCTGTGAAAACTGGAGCAAATGTTGCGACACTTTTTAAACTTTTAGCAATACAGCGCGGAGACCGGCCTTTTGGCCCACCGGGTCCGTGCCGACCAGCGATCACCCCCTACGCCAGCACTGTACTACACATGAGAGACAATTTTCAATTTTTACCAAAGCCAGTTTAGTTTAGTATCGAGATACAGTACGGAAACAGGCCCTTTGGCCCACCTGGTCTGCATCAGCCAGCGACCACCCTGCACATTTACACTATCTTGCACACTAGGGACAGGTTAAACACATGCCAAGCCAACTAACGTACAAATGTTCACGCCTTTTGGAGTGTGGGAGGAAACCGGAGATCTCGGACAAAACCCACGCAGGTCACGGGGAGAACGTACAAACTCCGTACAGACAGCGCCCGTAGTCGGGATTGAACCCGGGTCTCGGGCACTGTGAGGCAGCAACTCTACCGCTGAGCCACCATGACGCCCCCGAACTCTACGAATGCACCAGCACAATTCAACAGCAGATAATGGCACAATCTTATTTTTTACCAATGGCGTGTGCTTTACGTTTTGTGACTAACGCCATATTTTAAAGAGTACGTTATGTTTTGCAGCTATGCCTCGATCTGGAAAGGATGTCTGACGCTCTACACGGGGAGAGGAGGGGATCTCCAGAAAGTGGGAGAGTAAGTTCCGTGCTTTCAGACTGGAAAGGGGGTGGGGGCTGCTTGAAGCTTGAGTTCTGGCCAAGCTCCAGCTGCTCTGAGAGTTTGGGCGCAGTTGGAAAGGTTCTAGTGCAGGGGTGGGGAACCTTTTCATGTCGGAAGGCCGCATTAAGTTAGCTGTAATCTAGCAAGCCCGCATCCAAGAAACTTCAATTAGACATACTTCAAAATGTACATTATTTTGTAAAAATCTAACAACTATTTACTAACTTCAAGAAAATGAAAACATTTTGTCAATTCTAAAGTTAATTAACCTTTTGATGACTTTGTTGTGGCTGCTTTTTGTGGGAAAGCATTTGAATATTTGGTTGCCACATGGAGGTGCGCAGTTTCAGCTGATCTTCTAGATGGGTAGATGTCCGACATTTGTGACCTTAAGGGCGTCTTGATTTGGGTTAGTTAGGAGAATGTAGATTTGCGGCAATGTGGTTGAAAAGCAAGAAAGCATTCTTTGTGCGTGTCACAGTTAACGTACATTCTACAGTCGGAATTAGAACTAAATCATGAGCATAACAGGTATTAAAATAGCCCTCGTGACTTACTAATGTTTTAACTGTGGCCCATCAGTTGGGGAGGATTATGTCGTTGAATCTTCTTTTACTCTTTGGTATTTTAAATACGTTCATTTTAAGATTAAAATTAAAATAATAAAAGACGAACTAAAACATATTAATAAAAATAAAAGGATTTGTTCTACAAAATTTGGATTCTTTCAAACGGCCGCACTTAATGGCCTAGAAGGCCACAGGTTCCCCACCTCTGGTCTAGTGGGTTTGCCCCATTGGAGCTCCGGGGTGGAGTTCACTGCGGGGACAGGACATATCTGCTCTCGAAAGTGAGGGGCTGCTGTCCCCCCACGGGAGGGAGGGATTTTAGTGGAGGGTCTCGTGAGAAGGAGGGACAGATTCAGCAGAAAGTTTCAAAGGGGAATTGATGGGGCCAAGAGAAAAATGTTTCTACGTTGCTGTTCTACGTGGGGTAAATGATGGCCTGGAGTAGTGGAGAGACTCCCTATTGCATATCCAAAGGTCCCGTGCACTGTTCTGCACCCAGAGAGAGATCCTCGTTTCTTTTATGTTTACCTGAAACTTGTCGTGTTGGACTATTTACTGTTCAGTTCAGTTTAGTTTAGTGTCACGTGTACCGAGGTACAGTGAAAAGCTTTTGTTGTGTGCTATCTGGCCAGCAGGAAGACAATACATGATTACAATCAAGCGTCCACAGTGTATAGATACATAATAAGGGGATAACGTTTCGCGCAAGGTAAAGTCAGCAAAGACCTAGGGTCATCAAAGAGGTAGATAGTAGACAGCAGATGCAGGAGTAGGCCATTCGGCCCTTCGAGCCAGCACCGCCATTCAATGTGATCATGGCTGATCATCCCCAATCAGTACCCCGTTCCTGCCTTCTCCCCATATCCCCTGACTCCGCTATCTTTAAAAGCCCTATCTAGCTCTCTCTTGAAAGCATCCAGAGAACCGGCCTCCACCGCCCTCTGAAGCAGAGAATTCCACAGACTCACCACTCTCTGTGAGAAAAAGTGTTTCCTCGTCTCTGTTCGAAATGGCTCCCTTTCCATTCTCCATCTCCGTTTCCGTTCTAGTCTCCCTCGTCTCTGTTCTAGTAGTTCAGCACTGCTCTCTGGCTGTGGTGGGATGGTTCAGTTGCCTGATAACAACTGGGAAGAAACTGTCCCTGAATCTGAAGGTGTGCGTTTTCACACTTCTGTACCTTTTGCCCGATGGGAGAGGTTGACCAGTGTGTCACGGAAGGGGTGTATTGTCCAGGATGCTCTGCTGTTTGAGGGAGCATCCTCCCCTCCAAGACCACCTCCCGTGAATCCAACTCAGACTCCGCCCCCAGGAAGCAGCCAGCCTTCCCGATGAGCTTGTTGAGGTCTTGGATGCAGCTGTTCCCAAACCAAGCTGTGACGCATCCTGATAAAATGCTTTCTCTGGTGTCCCTATGGTAAGCGTTCTATTCTGTCCCCGGTAACGCGGTGAACTGCGATTAGCCTCTCGGGGTGTCGGTGGGTGTGAACTGTAGACGTGCAAGATTACAGCGGCTTGTGTTCCCTCTGTTAGGTTTTGCATGCAGTATTCCGAAGTGCCGAATTTCAGTGACCCTAATCCTGACTACATGTCCCAGCTTCTGCCCCAGAACAAGCCAGTAAGTCTGCTGCCGAACCGCTCACGATACGATAGAACTTTATTTATCCCAGGATGGAAATTGGTCTGCTAACAGTCATAAAAACACAGCTAGATACATGAAACGAGTGGAAAGTCCAGGATTGGGGTTGTGCAAATATTGGGGATGGGGGGGGGGGTGGGTGAGGGTCAGGGTTACTTGAAGTTAGAGAAGTCAATGTTCATACGGCTGGGATATAAGCTGCCCAAGCGAAATATGAGGTGCTGTCCCTCCGATTTGCACTGGGCCTCACTCTGACAAACTCCGTACAGATACAGAGGTGCCAAGTGTCCCGGATTCGCCGTATTTTGTCCCGGCGAAATAACCATATTACGGTGTTCCGGCAGCCAAACATGTTGTTACGGAACTCCGCCGGTGTTCAGCCGGCCGCTCGCGGCAGCCCATCGGGCCTCGCCCACCCCCACCCAGTGCGCAGGCGCATTGCCAAGTGCGCATGTGCCGCACCCGCCCGCCGGCAGCCCGCTGATCTACACCAGTGCGCAGGCGCAGACCCGCCGGCAACAACCCCAAGTGAGTAGTATGTTACTGAGAGAAATGCATTTACCCCCATTTGTTACGGACAAATGGGTTGAATGTTACTGTGAACTAAATTTAGGGTTGGCATCTCTGCAGATAGCACCCGTAGTCGGGATCGAACCCAGGACTCCAGCGCTGTAAGGCAGCAACTCTACCGCTGCGCCACCGTGCCTCCCGTAAACCAATTAACCTGCAAACCTGCAGGCGTTTGGAGTGAGAAACCCCACGCAGGTCACGGGTGAGAACCTGCAAACTCCGTGCAGACAGCTCCCGTTGTCGGTATGGAACGTTATGGGTGTCTGGCGCTGTGAGGCAGCAACTCTACCGCTGCGCCAGCGTGCCGCCCAGAGACCCGGGACCTTTCTTTTGAGAGTTGGGATGTGGTGCAAGTCAGTAGAGGCGGACAAGAACCCTGTGTCTCGGAAGTGGGGGTGGAGTGAATTTCTGTAAGTTGAGCCGGCTAGACCTAAAGACTTTTTCTTTCTTTCCTCATTAAGCCCCCGACTGAACAAAGTACTTCCGCCACTGGTCCGGTGACTACATCCCCCTCTGTAAGCACTGGTGAGTACCATGCGACTGTCGCTGTTAACTCTTGACCTTCATGCTGGAGGAGGGAATTTTGTACCTTACACGTACCCTATATCTGACTTCACTCAGATAGGCCCAGGCACAAAATAACACAGCTCGTAGATCAGTGGTGAGTCCATCAAACAAGTCGGTTTATTAAAGGCCTTATCAATCTACATCAGGAAACCGTCTGAGCAAACCCAAACTGCTTCCATAAGCCAGAGTAACTATTCCATTTTTATACCCTCATGACACAATGGTTACTTGTGGGGTTGAAATAAACCAACATTAATCAATGTCTCTGTAACCTTTCATCTTTGTCTTTCCCCAGAGTTAAAATTATTCTTGCATTTCTTGTTGTTTTAGAAATCTCTGCCCGTGTTTCTATCACATAGATACCATAAATGCCAATGCCCCGTGGGGAGACTTTGATGCTACTCCCTCAATGGGGTCCACTCCTTAAAGTGGTTGTTCGTGAACCTTTGGCAGACTTGCTTGCTAAACACAGTGACAAAGAGCAGCTGTAATCTCAAGATTGCAACAGATAAGAACCTAGACAGAATCGTGAAGGACCATCCTCCCCCCTATAGATAAGGAAGCCTGCTTCTCAGCAGAATGTTTCAGCTTTAGCTATTTTGACTACATTCTATTTTGGCCATTTTTCCATCATTCTTCTCCAGTATGTGAGCTCTAGGTTTAACCAAACTATAACCTACTCATCCTCCTTATAATACTCAAAATTCCCAACAACAACGTGTTGAGGAACAAACGGCTGTTGACATTTTGAGGTTTTCGGAAGGAATGCTGAGCTGTTGGAGCACCAGTGGAAACCTGAGGTGTAACTTTTTCCCACACAGAGGGTGGTGGGTGTATGGAACAAGCTGCCGGAGGAGGTGGTTGAGGCTGGGACTATCCCAACGTTTAAGAAGTAGTTAGACAGGTACATGGATAGGACAGGATTGGAGGGATATGGACCAAAGTATAAGCGGGCAGGTGGACTAGTCTAGCTGGGGCAGTGTGGGCAAGTTGGGCCGAAGGGCCTGTTTCCACACTACTGTATCACTCTATGACTAATATCCATCCTGGATAGACCCTCGTTAAGCAAGTAACGTCGCTGTTATCATGCTGCCGCTGAGAGATTGCGAAGCCCAACTTGTCTCTTGTCTCCCAGAATTACAATAAGTGACTGCATTTAAAACTCCATTCATCGTGGAGCCTTTTAGGACATCTTGAGCTTGTAAAAGTCGATCTGGAAAAGCAAATTCTTTCTTTCCGGCTAATGCCATGTCCGTTGTCGCAGGTTCTTTAGATACAGCGCAGAAACAAACCCTCCGCACCGACCAGCGATCCCTGCACACTAACACTATCCCACACACTGGGGACAATTTACACTTATACCAAGCCAATTCATCTACAAACCCGCACATCTTTGGAGTGTGGGAGGAAACCGGAGATTCTGGAGAAAACCCACGGGGAGAATGTACAAACTCTGTACAGACAGCACCCGTAGTCAGATTGAACCCGGGTCTCTGGCGCTGTGAGGCAGCAACTCTACCCACATTGTGCTGCCCTGTCCAATGATAACTGAGATGTATTTGCGCATTGCCCTACGATGCTGGATGCTCCTTCATCTGCTAAAAATAAATGCCAACTCTGACCGTTTACTCGCAAACACCGCAAGTCACAGGCAACGTGGCGTGGCCTTTATTACATTGGTGACTGCCGGAGTGGCTCTGCGCTAATTTGGCGGCTGCTTCCTAACTCCAAGTGACCGCAAAAGTGTGCTATTGGTTGCAAAACCTTCTGGGTTGCAAGGGCGTGGCGAAAGGCAATGGATGAGTGTGTCCTGGGTTGGATTCCAGCCCTCGCTAATGGGGGGGGGGGGCGGTCTGCCAGCTGCAGGTCTGTCTTTCAGTGTGAAGTGTTTTGGACAGTGGGCTGGCGCTAGCTGTCTCGCTGGGCTCGGCCTCTGGCTGCTCCGTACACACAGCACCCATAGTCGGGATCAAACCCGGGTCTGTCAGGCAGCCACTCCTCCCCTCAGCTTGTTGCTGCCCTGTGGAGCAGATGGAATTGGACAAAGACTGCCGTCTTTTAGTTTAGTGTAGAGACGCAGCGTGGAAACAGGCCCTTCGGCCCACCGAGTCCTCGCCGACCAGCGATCCCAGCACTTTAACGCCATCCTGCGCACGCCAGGGACAATTTACGTTTGAACCAAAGCCAATGAACCTACCGACCCGTCCCGCCTTTGGAATGCGGGAGGAAACCGGAGAAAACCGACATGGTCACAGGGAGAACGTGAAAAACTCCCGCATCCGACGACAGCGCCCGTAGTCAGGATGGGACCCGGGTCTCTGGCGCTGAGCGGCAGCAACTCTACCGCTGCGCCACCGTGACGTATCTGTGATGACGTTCTTTGGGAGGAGACGGTGATGGATCTCGCTGCCAATGCTTCAGCCTTGTCGTTAGCGGGCCTGCGCTGCACGGGACTGTCGTTGAAGATGAGCGTGTGCTTGCAGCCACCTCCTACTGTCCCCTAGTTCATGGAACTGGAAGCAGCATCTGATCCATTGGCTGGCTAGCTGTAAGCTGTGTCGCAGCTTGCCGGCAGTGGGAATGGTCTCTGGGCTCTGCTCTATTTGAATTCACCCTTCACCAGGGGGAGAAGAGTCTTGCTGCTCGCGCAGGGTGATTTGCCAAGATGTGGTGACTCAAGCTGGGACGGGTACAGCGTAGATTTACAAGGATGTTGCCAGGGCTAGAGGGCCTGTGGGATTCTCTGCCTCGGAGGGCGGTGGAGTCCGGTTCTCTGGATGCTTTCAAGAGAGAGCTAGATAGGGCTCTTAAAGATAGCAGAGTCAGGGGATGTGGGGATCAGGGGTACTGATCGGGGATGATCAGCCGTGATCACATTGAATGGGAGAGGTTGAGTAGGCCGGGTCTCTATTCCTTGGAACGCATGAGGATGAGGGGTGATCTTATAGAGATGTCCAAAATCATGAGAGGAATAGATTGGGTAGACGCACAGAGTCTCTTGCCCAGAGTAGGGGAATCGAGGACCATAGGTTTAAGGTGAATGGGGAAAGATTTAATAGGAATCTGAGGGGTAACTTTTTCACACAAGGGGTGGTGGGTGTATGGACAATACACCCACCACCCCTTGTATGCCGGAGGAGGTAGTTGAGGCAGGGACTATCCCAACATTTAAGAAACAGTTAGGTACATGGATAGGACAGGTTTGGAGGGATATGGACCAAACGTGGGAGGTGAGACTAGTGTAGTTGGGATATGTCGGCCGGTATGGGCAAGTTGGGCCGAAGGGCCTGTTTCTGCACTGTATCACTCTATGACTCTACCCAGGGGGGTTAGCCGTGAGATCAGAGCGGGTGTCTGGTGGGTAGTTTAGGAAGAATGTGGTGATGTGTTGAGAAAGTTTCCCATAAGACAAAACCTTCTTGTGAGCAATATTGAGCGCCGTATCTGAGGATGGATGTGCCGGCTCTGGAGAGGGTCCAGAGGAGGCTCACGAGAATGATCCCAGGAATGAGTAGGTTAACGTACGATGAGCGTTTGACTGCACTGGGTCTGTACTCGGAGTTTAGAAGAATGAGGGGGGGGCCTCATTGACACTTACAGAATAGTGAAAGGCCTGGATAGAGTGGATGTGGAGAGGATGTTTCCACTGGTGGGAGAGTCCAGGACTAGAGATCACACTCAGAATTAAAGGATGTTCCTTTAGGAAGGAGATGAGGAGAAATTTAAGTCATGGGGTGGTGAATCTGTGGAATTCTCTGCACAGACAGATGTGGAGGCTAAGTCAGTGGATATTAGTCAGTATTGTGTGCAATTTTGGTCCCCTAATTTGAGAAAGGACATTCTTGCTATTGAGAGAGTGCAGCATAGGTTTACAAGGTTAATTCCCGGGATGGCGGGACTGTCATACGCTGAGAGAATGGAGCAGCTGGGCTTGTACACTCTGGAGTTTAGAAGGATGAGAGGGGATCTCATTGAAACATACAAGATTGTTAAGGGCTTGGACACGCTAGAGGCAGGAAACATGTTCCCGATGTTGGGGGAGTCCAGAACCAGGGGCCACACACAGTTTAAGAATAAGGAGTAAGCCATTTAGAACGGAGACGAGGAAACACTTTTTCTCACAGGGTGGTGAGTCTGTGGAATTCTCTGCCTCAGAGGGCGGTGGAGGCCGGTTCTCTGGATGCTTTCAAGAGAGAGCTAGATAGGGCTCTTAAAGATAGCGGAGTCGGGGGATATGGGGAGAAGGCAGGAACGGGGTACTGAGTGGGGATGATCAGCCGTGATCACAGTGAATGGTGGTGCTGGCTCGAAGGGCCGAATGGCCTCTACTCCTGCACCTATTGTCTATTGTTATGGGGAGAAGGCAAGGGAATGGGGTTAAGAGGGAGAGATAAATCAGCCATGATTGAATGGCGGAGTAGACTTGATGGCCTAACTCTGCTCCTATCGCTTCTGACCTTCTGAAGCTCTCTGTGGCGTGAGATCGTGTTGTCACCCGGTTATTTGTTCATTGTTCCCGCCGTTCCAGGTAACGAGACTCTGAACGCTGTCGGCACAGGTGGAGCGGCGCTGGGCAACTCGAATCACCAGCCGGCAACTGCAAGTGGAAGAGGCAATGGACGAAGCCCAGGCAACAACCAAACTGCTGCCACATCCACCTCCAGCTCCACCTCCACCCCGCCAACCACCACCCTTAGCAATGGGCGCGATCCACGACGGGTTCCGAAGCGCTGATTGTTCGTTTGCTCGCAACCCTGAACATTTTCCTGGTCTGTGAACCGTATCAACGTGGTGTTCTTTCAGAAAACCTCATCCAACCCTTCTCCTTCAAACCAACGCCGCAAAGCATTGGTAGACACGAGTGCCGCAGTAACTCAGCGGGACAGGCAGCATCTCCAGAGAGAAGGAATGGGCGCCGTTTCAGGTCGAGACCCTTCTGCGTTGGACAGCCACAGTTTGTCACACCTCTCCCTTTCCAAATCACCTTCTCTCGTGTTGTAGACGTCATGTGATAGGAGCACAATTAGGCCACTCGGCCCATCAAGTCTACTCCGCCATTCAATCAATAGACAATAGACAACAGGTGCAGGAGTAGGCCATTTGGCCCTTCGATCCAGCACCGCCATTCAATGTGATCATGGCTGATCATCCACAATCAGTTCCCCGTTCCTGCCTTCTCCCCATATCCCCTGACCACTATTTTTAAGAGCTCTATCTATCTGACATGGCTGATCTATCTCTCCCTCCTAACCCCATTCTCCCCATAACCTCTGACACCCGTACTAATCAAGAATTGATCTGTTTCTGCCTTAAATATACCCATTGACTTGGCCTCCACAGCCTTCTGTGGCAAAGAATCCCACAGATTCACCACCCTCAGGCTAAAGAAATTCCTCCTCATCTCCTTCCTAAAAGAACGTCCTTTAATTCTGAGGCTGTGCCCTCTGGTCCTAGACTCTCCCACTAGTGGAAACATCCTGTCCACATCCACTCTGTCCAAGCCTTTCACTGTTGTGTACATTTCAGTGAGGTCCCCCCTCATTCTTCTAAACTCCAGCGAGTACAGACCCAGTGCAGTCAAACGCTCATCGTACGTTAACCCACTCATTCCCGGGATCGTTCTTGTAAACCTCCTCTGGACCCTCTCCAGAGCCGGCACATCCTTCCTCAGATATGGTGCGCAAAATTGCTCACAATACTCCAAATGCGGCCTGACCAGCGCCTCATAGAGCCTCAGCATTACCTCCCTGTTTTTGTACACAAGCCCCCTCAAAATAAATACTCTTGAAATAGTCAGATACAGCATGGAAGCAAGCCCATTGGCCCATCACATACATCCCAACTATCGGCCCCCTTTTGCGGGCTAGACAGCATCCTTGGAGAATATGGATAGGCGACGTTTCAGGTGGGGTCTGAAGAAGGGCAGTTGCTGCCTCACAGGGCCAGAGACCCGGATTTGGTCCTGACCGTGCTGTCTGTACGGAGTTCGTACGTTTTCCCCGTGACCTGCGTGGGTTTTCTCTGAGATCTTAGGTTTCCTCCCACACCAAAGATGTACAGGTGTGTCTGAAGAAGGGTCTCGACGCGAAACGTCACCCATTCCTTCTCTCCGGAGACGCTGCCTGACCCGCTGAGTTACTCCAGCACTTTGTACCTGTCCACGTTCTCCGCAGAGATGCTGCATGTCTGCCCCGCTGAGGTACTCCAGCACTGTGTGTCTTTAGTTGTTTATTTTCCTCTGTTGGTCTCTCCTGATTGCTTGTCTTTGCCAAATGATGTCACCCAACTAACCAACTGAGACGCAAACAGTGCGCAAAGCTCCAGGTGTGGTCTCACCTGGGCCCTGTGATATTGCAGCAGGGTTTGTGTTTATGTCCTGCACTCAAATGCTCAAGATATAAAGCCCAGAAAAAAAACCTTGGCCCTCCTGAATTGCTTATTACACCTCCATGTCAGTTTTCATAAGATCATAAGTGTGAGGAGTAAAATTAGGCCATTCGGCCCATCAAGTCTACGCCACCATTCAATCATGGCTGATCTATCTCTCCCTCCTAACCCCATTCTCCTGCCTTCCCCCATAACCCCTGACACCCGTAATAACCAACAATATCTATTTCTGCCTTAAAAATACCCACTGACTTGTCCTCCACCGCCGTCTGTGGCAAGGAGTTCCACAAATTCACCACTCTCTGACTAAATAAGTTCCTCCTCATCTTCGCCCTTTCATTCTGAGGCTGTGACCTCTGGTCCTAGACTCTCCCACCAGTGGAAACATCCTCTCCACATCCACTCTATCTATGCCTTTCATTATTCTGTAAGTTTCAACAAAGTCCCAAGCGAGTACAGGCCCAGCGCCGTCAAACTCTCATCATATGCTAACCCACTCATTCCCGGGATCATTCTTGTAAACCTCCTCTGGACCCTCTCCAGAGCCAGCACATCCTTCCTCAGATATGGTGCGCAAAATTGCTCACAATACTCCAAATGCGGCCTGACCAGCGCCTCATAGAGCCTCAGCATTACCTCCCTGTTTTTGTATTCCAGTCAATAGACAACAGACAATAGGTGCAGGAGGAGGCCATTCGGCCCTTTGAGCCAGCATAGGTTCATTCAATGTGATCACGGCTGATCATCCCCAATCAGTACCCCGTTCCTGCCTTCTCTCCATATCCCTTGACTCCGCTATCTTTAAGAGCCCTATCTAGCTCTCTCTTGAAACCATCCAGGGAATTGGCTTCCACTGCCTTCTGTGACAGAGAATTCCACAGATTCACCACTTTCTGTGTGAAAAATGTTTTTCTCATCTCGGTCCAAAACGATTTCCCCTTTATCCTTAAACTGTGACCCCTTGTTCTGGACTTCCCCAACATTGGGAACAATCTTCCTGCATCTAGCCTGTCCAACCCCTTAAGAATTTTGTAAATTTTCTATAAGATCCCCCCTCAATCTTCTAAATTCTAGCGAGTACAAGCTGAGTACATTATAAATTGTGATGGTTTCCACCCCTACTAACCTGTAAGGCAGGCTGTTTAGTTTTGGGATACAGCGCGGAAACAGGCCTTTCAACCCACCGAGTCTGCATCGACCAGCAATCGCCCGTTCACACACTAGCATCATCCTACACACACTAAGGACAGTCCGGTCATCCCGGGAATTAACCTGGTGAACCTACGCTGGGCTCCCTCAATAGCAAGAAAGTCCGTCCTCAAATAAGGAGACCAAAACTGCACACAATACTCCAGGTGTGGTCTCACTAAGGCCCTGTACAACTGCAGTAGAACCTCCTTGCTCCTAAACTCAACTCCTCTCGCTATGAAGGCCAACAGGCCACTGCCTGCTGTACCTGCACCAAGCCACTGAGTTCAAGAGCAAATATGCCAAGCAATGAATACTGGGCTTCATTGAGGAGCCCTTAAGACAGAGGTTTATAGGACAAGGGTTTATTTATCTTTATGTGGGAAGTTTTAGAGACATATCCTGCATAAGGCAGTCAGACAAGTGGTATCATTGCCACCCAGTGGTGATAGTCTGCTGCTGCGGGATTGCAAAACCTCACTAAATCTGCCACTTTTTGGAAATCAAACTCATACTTTATTAGCCAAGTATGCTTTGCAACATACGAGGTATTTTATGTGTCATACAGTCATACCAATAAAAAGCAACAAAACACACAAAATACATTTTAAAATAAATATATTAAAATATACATGTCTGGAAAAGGGTCTCGACCCAAAACATCACCTATTCCTACGCTCCAAAGATACTGCCTCAACCGCTGGGTTTCTCCAGTATTTTTGTCTACCTTCGATTTGTCCAGCATTCTTTCTTAAACTAAACATCCACCACAGTGACTCCTCCACATTCCTCACTGTGATGGAAGGTGAAAATAAAAGTTCAATCTCTCTCTTCTTTGTCCTCCAGCGATCGGGGGCCTCTATCCTTCTGTTGACGGGACGATCTTACAAGATACATTTATTTGACACGTACCAATTGGCACCAGGTTAATTCCCGGGATGGCGGGACTGTCATACGCTGAGAGAATGGAGCAGCTGGGCTTGTACACTCTGGAGTTTAGAAGAATGAGAGGGGATCTTATTGAAACATATAAGATTGTTAAGGGCTTGGACACGCTAGAGGCAGGAAATATGTTCCCGATGTTGGGGGAGTCCAGAACCAGGGGCCACACACACAGTTTAAGAATAAGGGGTAAGCCAATTAGAACGGAGACGAGGAAACACTTTTTCTCACAGAGAGTTGTGAGTCTGTGGGATTCTCTGCCTCAGAGGGCGGTGGAGGCCGGTTCTCCGGATGCTTTCAAGAGAGAGCTAGATAGGGCTCTTAAAGATAATGGAGTCAGGGGATATGGGGAGAAGGCAGGAACGGGGAACTGATTGGGGATGATCAGCCGTGATCACAATGAATGGCGATGCTGGCTGGAAGGGCCGAATGGCCTCCTCCTGCACCTATTGTCTGTTGTCTATTGTACAGTGAAATGTGTGATCTTGATCCCCTATTGGGGTACGGGGGGGGAGGGATCTCAGCTCCCCTGCGCCGGGCCATCAGACACCGGGTTGGGGCTAGTCGAATGTTGTGCGGTTTTTGGAGTTTCCAAACGTCGGTCTCAACCCGAGACTGCGAGCTCGTCGATGTTAGAGTCCGCAGGTCGTGGTTGGAGCATCGATCCCAGGCAGGTGATTGTTAAAATTGTACAAGGCATTGTGAGGCCAATTCTGGAGTATGGTGTACAATTCTGCTCGTCAAATTATAGGAAAGATGTCAACAAAATAGAGAGAGTACAGAGGAGATTTACTAGAATGTTGCCTGGGTTTCAGCACCTAAGTTACAGAGAAAGGTTGAACAAGATAGGTCTTTATTCTTTGGAGCGCAGAAGGTTAAGATAGAGGTCTTTAAAATGATGAGGGATAGACAGAGTTGATGTGGATAAGCTTTTTCCCATTGAGGGTAGGGAAGATTGAAACAAGAGGACATGATTTGAGGGACAGATGTTTAGGGGCAACATGAGGGGGAACTTCTTTACTCAGAGAGTGGTGGCTGTGTGGAATGAGTTGAAGTGGTGGAGGCAGGTTTGATTTTATCGTTTAAAAATAAATTGGATAGGTATATGGACGGGAAAGGAATGGAGGGTTCTGGTCTGAGTGCAGGTAGATGGGACTGGGTGAGAGTAAGTGTTCGGCACGGACTAGAAGGGCCGAGATGGGCTGTTTGCTGTGCTGTCATTGCTATATGGTTATAAGGGACGACCCTGAAAACAATCGCATCTCCGGCAAGGACAGAGATTGAAAAACGGTTTCCCCCCCACATAAAACAAACCGGAGAACTTTTGCACAAACTTTTTAAACACACTAAAAATAACACAAAGAAATACAAACAGGGACAGACAGACTGCAGGTGAGGCAGCAACTCTACCGCTGCGCCACGTGACTCTTGATTAGTACGAGTGTCGGAGGATACGGGGAGAAGGTGGGAGAATGGGGTTCGGAGGGAGAGATAGATCGGCCGTGATTACATAGAAACATAGAAAATAGGTGCAGGAGGAGGCCATTCGGCCCTTCGAGCCAGCACCGCCATTCATTGTGATCACGGCTGATCGTCCCCAATCAATAACCCGTGCCTGCCTTCTCCCCATATCCCTTGACTCCACTCGCCCCTAGAGCTCTATCTAACTCTCTTAAATCCCATCCAGTGACTTGGCCTCCACTGCCCTCTGTGGCAGGGAATTCCACAAAATTCACAACTCTCTGGGTGAAATAGTTTTTTCTCACCTCAGTCTTAAATGACCTCCCCTATGAATGGTAGAGGAGGCTTGATGGGCCTAATGGCCTGGTGATCTTATGATTCCATCGCGTTTGTCTAGTCCACTGAGCAACATATTGTGAAACCTTATGGACGAGGCTTACCCTAACCCTAACCCAGGGACCACGTTGAATTTACCACTAATAACAAGATATGGCAACATGGCTGTCCAGGCCCACAAAATAGTCAAGGGCCGTTTTGAACAATTCCAAAGGGGATTTGCCACACTAAAGGGGTACAAGGTAATGTCAGCATTCAAGAGGGCTAAAAATCTGAAGGACATCCTGGTCAGTACAAGTCTACACACAGGCCCAGACTGTGGGCAGAGACGGTGTGGAGCCTGCACCCACTTAGTAATAGCCAAAAATATAGAGAACAGGGTAACAGGGAAGAGAGGCCAGATAGCACAGAGGATAACCTGTGAGCAAAAGAATGTGGTGTATGCAATTAGATGTAAAGAGTGTAAGCTACTGTACATAGGGGAAACAGGTAACAGCATCAGAGTCAGGCTGACAGGACACCTCAGGGGGAACCAACCCATACCCATTAGCAGACACTTCCAGCAACATGGGATCCAGTCCCTAGAGATCATGGGCCTGGAAACAAACATAAATTGGACAACAGGGAGACGGAAAAGAGCAGAGAGGCTATGGATAGAAGCTCTACAGACAAAAGAGCCCAATGGCCTAAATCTAGCATAAACTCAAACCTAGGGTGGATCCAGACTGACTCCCACAAATCTATGGAAGGGCAAGTGTAAGGCAAATAGATTTGGACAAGGGTGATGAAACCGTGGGCCAAATACCAAGTGACAGTACATAGTGAAAAGGAATCCCCAGGGGGAGATCAACAAGCACCAGAGGGCATGTTGTCCCACTGTCCGATAAATCACACCCTAACCCTAACCACAGCTTCCTTTTGTATTCAGAACCTCTCTGCCACAATTAGCACGGATAATCTTTCCTAAGGATCAGTATATGAGGTAACACAGGTTAAAAAATAACTTCAATTTTTTTTTCTCATCCCCCGTTATGTAGTATGTTTACATATTCATACATTCTGTCGCGCTACAGCTAGTAAGAATGTCATTGTCCCGTCCGAGATATATGACAGTCATCAGCAGTCACTCGAAACGAGTCTGACTGTCCTCTCGTTGGAGGTCACCTGTGTGTGACTTTGTTTAACGTGTGGAGACTGGTGCACAGACAGCCACCCCACGGTCCTTGACAGGTCTGGGTCAGGATCCATAGAAACATAGAAAATAGGTGCAGGAGGAGGACATTCGGCCCTTCGAGCCTGCACCGCCATTCAATATGATCACGGCTGATCATCCAACTCAGTATCCCGTACCTGCCTTCTCTCCATTCCCCCTGATCCCTTTAGCCACAAGGGCCACATCTAACTCACTCTTAAATATGGCCAATGAACTGGCCTCAACTACCTTCTGTGGCAGAGAATTCCACAGATTCACCACTCTCTGTGGAGAACGTGGACAGGTACAAGAGTTGTGCTGGAGTAACTCAGCGGGTCAGGCAGCTTCTGACCTTGTGTTTAAGAAGGTGCTGGAGAAACTCAGCGGGTGCAGCAGCATCTATGGAGCGAAGGAAATAGGCAACGTTTCGGGCCGAAACCCTTCTTCAGACTGATAGGGGGTGAGGGGAGGCGGGGAGAAGAAAGGAAAAAGGAGGAGGAGGAGCCCGAGGGCTGAGGGAGAGGTAGGAAGGGGAGGAGACAGCAAGGGTTAACAGAATTGAGAGCATTCATTGTTCAAGCCCAGAGGATGCAGACTCCCCAAGCGGAATTGGCATTCATAGCAAAAGGATTTGAGTACAATAGCAGGGGGGTTCTACTGCAGTTGTACAGGGTCTTGCTGAGGCCACACCTGGAGTATTGTGTACAGTTTTGGTCTCCTAATCTGAGGAAAGACATTCTTGCCATAGAGGGAGTACAGAGAAGGTTCACCAGACTGATTCCTGGGATGGCAGGACTTCCATATGAGGAAAGACTGGATAGACTCGGCTTGTACTCACTGGAATTTAGAAGATTGAGGGGTGATCTCATAGAGACTTACAAAATTCTTAAGGGGTTGGACAGGCTAGATGCAGGAAGATTGTTCCCGATGTTGGGGAAGTCCAGGACAAGGGGTCACAGTTTAAGGATAAGGGGGAAGTCTTTTAGGATCGAGATGAGAAAATGAATGGTGAATCTGTGGAATTCTCTGCCACAGAAGGTAGTTGAGGCCAGTTCGTTGGCCATATTTAAGAGGGAGTTAGATGTGGCTCTTGTGGCTAAAGGGATCAGGGGGTATGGAGAGAAGGCAGGTACAGGATACTGAGTTGGATGATCAGCCATGATCATATTGAATGGCGGTGCAGGCTCGAAGGGCCGAATGGCCTGCTCCTGCACCTAATTTCTATGTTTCTATGAATATGAGGGGCTGTTCCTCCAATTTGCGGTGGTTCTCACTCTGGCCGTGGAGGGGGCCCAGGACCGAGAGGTCGGATGCGGAATGGGAGGGGGAGTTGAAGTGCGGAGCCACCGGGAGGTCGGGTTGGTAAATGCGGACCGAGCGGAGGTGTTCGGCGAAACGAAACGATCGGTCTCACCGATCTGAGAGGGATCCGATGATTATGTTTAGGCAGCACTAGAGTGGAAGAGAGGGATCTTTGCTGTAATACGGTGGTGAGTTGGTTAATGGACCTCCCATCCCATCAGCTGACATCCAGCCTCCTGTTTTAATACAAAGCACGTGTGTGGAATCATTGCAGGATCCACATTTGCTGCAGAGATATTTCTCCTTGATATTTTTCAAAAGTGCGTGCGTGCACAGTAAGTGGTTTATTTTACTTTACTTCAGAGATCCAGCGTGAAAACAGGCCCTTCGGCCCACCCAGTCCGTGCTAGCCGACCAGAACACTATCCTACACGCACACAAGGGATAATTTGCCATTTTCTCCCGGCTCATTAATCTACAAACATACGAAGGTGGGCATTCACGGTGGCGCAGGGGTCGAGTTGCTGCCCTACAGCGAATGCAGCGCCAGAGACCCGGGTTCCATCCCGACTACGGGCGCTGTCCGTACGGAGTTTGCACGCTCTCCCCGTGACCTGTGTGGGTTTTCTCGGAGATCTTCGGTTTCCTCCCACACTCAGAAGACGTGCAGGTTTGTAGGTTAATTGGCTTTGGAAAACATTGCCCCTAGCGTGCGTAGGATAGTGTTAGTGTGCGGGGATCTAAACTAAACTAAATTAAACTAAGGATGAGAGGGGATCTTATTGAAACATATAAGATTGTTAAGGGCTTGGACACGCTGGAGGCAGGAAACATGTTCCCGATGTTGGGGGAGTCCAGAACCAGGGGCCACACGCACAGTTTAAGAATAAGGGGTCGGCCATTTAGAACGGAGACGAGAAAATACTTTTTCACCAAGAGAGTGGTGAGTGTGGAATTCTCTGCCTCAGAGGGCAGTTGGAGGCGGATTCTCTGGATGCTTTCAAGAGAGAGTTAGTTAGAGCTCTTGAAGATAGCGGAGTCAGGGGATATGGGGAGAAGGCAGGAACGGGATACTGATTGTGGATGATCACATAGGATGGAGGTGCTGGCTCGAGGGGCCGAATGGCCTACTCCCGCAGCTATTGTCTATTGTAAATTGCCCCTAGTGAGAGAGGGGGAGAGAGAGATGGAGAGAGAGGGGGTAGAGAGAGGGAGAGAGAAAGGGGTAGAGAAAGGGAGAAAGGGGTAGAGAGAGGGAGAGAGGGGGAGAGGGGGGAGAGAGGGGGGTGAGAGAGGGGTAGAGAGAGGGAGGGAGAGAGAGGGGAGAGAGAGAGGGAGAGAGGGAGAGAGAGAGGTGTAGAGAGAGGGAGGGAGAGAGAGGGGAGAGAAAGAGGGAGGGGGAGAGGGGTAGAGAGAGGGGAGAGGGGGGAGAGAGAGGGGGGGTGAGAGAGGGGTAGAGAGAGGGGAGAGAGAGGGAGGGAGAGAGAGGGAGAAGGGTGGGAGAGAGGGGTAGAGAGAGGGAGGGAGAGAGAGGGGAGAGAGAGAGGGAGGGAGAGAGAGGGAGAAGGGGGGAGAGAGGGGTAGAGAGAGGGAGGGAGAGAGAGGGGGAGAGAGAGAGGGAGCGAGAGAGAGGGAGAGAGAGAGGTGTAGAGAGAGGGAGGGAGAGAGAGGGGAGAGAAAGAGGGAGGGAGAGAGGGAGAGGGGTAGAGAGAGGGAGAGAGAGAGGGGTAGAGAGAGGGAGGGAGAGAGAGGGGAGAGAGAGAGAGAGGGAGAGAGAGAGGTGTAGAGAGAGGGAGGGAGAGAAAGGGGGAGAGGGAGAGAGCGAGGGAATGGAGAGGGGGAGAGAGATAGAGGAGAGAGAGAGGCAGCATCTCTGGAGAGAAGGAATGGGTGACGTTTGGGGTCAAGACCCTTCTTCAGACTGATGTCAGGGGATCGGGGACAGAGATAGAATGTAGTCGGAGACAGTCAGACTGGTGGGAGAACAGGGAAGGGGGAGGGGATGGAGAGAGGGAAAGCAAGAACTATCTGAAGTTAGAGAAGTCAATGTTCGTGCCGCTGGGGCGTAAAACTGCCCAAGCGGAATATGAGGCGCTGCTCCTCCTTGCGGCGTTGCTCACTCTGGCCGTGGAGGAGGCCCAGGACAGGGAGGTGGGATGGGGATCGGGAATGGGAGGGGGAGTTGAAGTGCTGAGCTCAGGTCGGGATGGAGCCCGGAGCCCCTGGCTCCGTGAGGCAGCAACTCCCCCGCTGCTCCACTCCGTGTGTAAGTTGCCGTGAGTGTGTAAAATCCTTGTCAATGTTACTGGCCGGGTGCAAAGTACAAACTCCTCGCTGCCCTGCCTTGCAGATGTAACATCGTTCCTCTGTTAGATCTGTGCCACTGATCAGCTCTCTCCTGTAGAATTACTCACCCATTAACATATTTTTTTAACCCAGATATCCCCTTGGAGAGAGCGGGGAGGGGGCTGTGTGTGTTTTGATGGCCTCTATCTGAAGACTAACAACTGGCAACTTGCAAGCAGTCGCGGCCAGCCAGCAGCAGTCGAAGGTAAGACCATTTTTTGCAAATCATTCCTACACACCTTGGTCACGGGGGCACAGCGATAAGAGTTACATTAGACAATCGTTGCAGGAGTAGAGGCCATTCAGCCCTTCGAGCCAGCACCGCCATTCACTGTGATCATGGCTGATCATCCCCAATCAGTTCCCCGTTCCTGCCTTCTCTCCATATCCCCTGACTCCGCTATCTTTAAGAGCCCTATCTAGCTCTCTCTTGAAAGCATCCGGAGAACCGGCCTCTGAGGCAGAGAATCCAACAGACTCACAACTCTCTGGGTGGAAAAGTGTTTCCTCGTCTCCGTTCTAAATGGCCAACCCCTTATTCTTAAACTGTGTGTGTGTGTGGCCCCTGGTTCTGGACTCCCCCAACATCGGGAACATGTTTCCTACCTCTTATATGTTTTGCTAAGATCCCCTCTCATCCTTCTAAATTCCAGAGTGTACAAGCCCAGCTGCTCCATTCTCTCAGCATATGACAGTCCCGCCATCTCGGGAATTAACCTGGTGAACCTACGCTGGGCTCCCTCAATAGCAAGAATGTCCTTCCTCGAATTTGGAGACCAAAACTGCGCACAATACTCCAGGTGTGGTCTCACCAGGGCCCTGTGGAACTGCAGAAGGACCTCTTTGCTCCTATACTCAACTGCTCTTGTTATGAAGGCCAACAGGCCAAAACTGCACACAATACTCCAGGTGTGGTCTCACCAGGGCCCTGTACAACTGCAGAAGGACCTCCTTGCTCCTTGCAACATCGGGAACATGTTTCCTGCCTCTAGCGTGTCCAAACCACTTAATAATCTTGTATGTTTCAATAAGATCCCCCGGCCCCACATCAGCCTGCAGAAGGGTCTGGACCCGAAACGTCACCTATTCCAGCTCCATGGATGCTGCCTCACCCGCTGAGTTTCTCCAGCTTTTTTGTCTACCTTCGATTTTTGTCTGTCTGTTTTTTCCCCCTCTTTTTTAAATTTTAGTTTGTCTTAACTGTTTGCTTTGGGGATTCTTTAGAAACATAGAAACATAGACAATAGGTGCAGGAGGAGGCCATTCGGCCCTTCGAGCCAGCACCGCCATTCATTGTGATCATGGCCGATCGTCACCAATCAATAACCCGTGCCTGCCTTCTCCCCATATCCCTTGACTCCACCAGCCCCTAGAGCTCTATCCAACTCTCTCTTAAATCCATCCAGTGACTTGGCCTCCACTGCCCTCTGTGGCAGGGAATTCCACAAATTCACAACTCTCTGGGTAAAAAAAAATTTCTCACCTCAGTCTTAAATGACCTCCCCTTTCTTCTAAGACTGTGGCATCTGGTTCTGGACTCGCCCCACATTGGGAACATTTTTCCTGCATCTAGCTTGTCCAGTCCTTTTATAATTTTATATGTTTCTACAAGATCACCCCCTCATCCTTCTAAACTCCAGTGAATACAAGCCTAGTCTTTTCAATCTTTCCTCATATGACAGTCCCGCCATCCCAGGGATCAATCTCGTGAATCTACGCTGCACTGCCTCAATCACAAGGATGTCCTTCCTCAAATTAGGAGACCAAATCTATACACAATACTCCAGATGTGGTCTCACCAGAGCCCTATACAACTGCAGAAGAACCTCTTTACTCCTGTACTGAAATCCTCTTGTTATAAAGGCCAACATGCCATTAGCTTTCTTCACTGCCTGCTGTACCTGCACGCCAACTTTCAGTGACCGGTGTACAAGGACACCCAGGTCTCGCTGTACCTCCCCCTTACCTAACCTAACCCCATTGAGATAAATAGTTTTTCTACGTGGGGGAGGGGGGTAGGGTAAGGGGGAAACCGTTTCCTGGCGAGGATGCGAACATTTCTCCGAGTCGCGTCCTCGCCCCCCACCTCGCGGCCTACCAGCTGGATCGGAGCGGCCTTTCGTTTGCCGAGGGCCGCCAGCGTGAATCTCCCTCCGCCCAACTGCCGAGGGCTCCGGAGGCCCCGATCACGGGGGAATATCGGAGGAAGAGGACTGAACTTTAGTGCCTTCCCTCACAGTGGGAAACTTTTGATTCTGCTGTGTGGGGATGTTTTATGCTGATCTCTATCGTGTGTTGTGTTCTTTATTTTATTGTCTGGCTGTATGGTGATCACATTTCACTGTCACATGTGACAAATAAATATATCTGGTATCTTGTATCTTATAACCATATAACCATATCAGAATTACAGCACGGAAACAGGCCATCTCGGCCCTTCTAGTCCGTGCCGAACACTTACTCTCACCTAGTCTCAGACCATAACCTCCATTCCTTTCCCGTCCATATACCTATCCAATTTATTTTTAAATGTTAAAATCGAACCTGCCTCCACCACTTCCGCTGGAAGCTCATTCCACACAGCTACCACTCTCTGAGTAAAGAAGTTCCCCCTCATGTTGCCCCTAAACCTTTGTCCCTTAATTCTCAAATCATGCCCTCTTGTTTGAATCTTCCCTACTCTCAATGGAAAAAGCTTATCCACGTCAACTCTGTCTATCCCTCTCATCATTTTAAGGACCTCTATCAAGTCCCCCCTTAACCTTCTGCGCTCCAAAGAATAAAGACCTAACTTGTTCAACCTTTCTCTGTAACTTAGTTGCTGGAACCCTGGCAACATTCTAGTAAATCTCCTCTGTACTCTCTCTATTTTGTTGACATCTTTCCTATAACTAGGCGACCAGAATTGTACACCATACTCCAGAATTGGCCTCACCAATGCCTTGTACAATTTTAACATTACATTCCAACTTCTATACTCAATGCTCTGATTCATAAAGGCCAGCACACCAAAGGCTTTCTTTACCACCCTATCTACATGAGATTCCACCTTCAGGGAACTATGCACAGTTATTCCTAGATCCCACTGTTCAACTGCATTCCTCAATTCCCTACCATTTACCATGTGCATCCTATTTTGATTTATCCTGCCAAGATGTAGCACCTCACACTGACCTTTCTCTCCTGGGCCTCCTCCATTGTCGGAGGAGGGCCAACAGAAATTGGAGGAACAGCACCTCATATTGTATTCTGTTCCGTTGTGCACGTTCCCTGGGCATTGCCCCTTTCATTTCACTGAACATCTCGCATGTGTATGTGACAAATGAAGTTGACGACTCGATTCAGACAGGGGGGGGAGGGCTGTGACAATATGATCTTTGCTTTTCCTCACCAGAGTTTATAACACTATTTATAACAAAATTAGTTATTCAACTTTATCTGGGTGACCAGCCTTCACCTCTGGCAAACAATAGTCTTTGTACAACACTAATTCTCTGTTATAATCACTGATTGCAAGCTTCAAAGGTCACTGATAGCAAGCAATCAGCTCAGCACTTAAAACAGGGATGGTTTTGGCAGCTTGATACCTCCTGGTCTCCATGACAGGTTTGTTTGGGAACAAGTCCATCTACAACAAGAGGAGATAAGTATAGGAGCAAAGAGGTCTTCCTGCAGTTGTACAGGGCCCTGGTGAGACCATACCTGGAGTATTGAGTGCAGTTTTGGCCTGTTGGCCTTCATAACAAGAGGAGTTGAGTATAGGAGCAAAGAGGTCCCCCTGCAGTTGCACAGGGCCCTAATGAGACCACACCTGGGGTATTCTGTGCAGTTTTGGCCTGTTGGCCTTCATAACAAGAGTATAGGAGCAAAGAGGTCCTCCTGCAGTTGTACAGGGCCCTGGTGAGACCACACCTGGAGTATTGTGTGCAGTTTTGGCCTGTTGGCCTTCATAACAAGAGGAGTCAAATATAGGAGCAAAGAGGTCCTTCTGCAGTTGTACAGGGCCCTGGTGAGACCACACCTGGAGTATTGCCGCCAAAGTGGATAACCTCACATTTTGTGTCACTAACATATATATAACATATAACAATGACAGCACGAAAACAGGCCATCTCAGCCCTTCTAGTCCGTGCCGAACACTTACTCTCACCCAGTCCCATCTACCTGCACTCAGACCATAACCCTCCATTCCTTTCCCGTCCATATACCTATCCAATTTATTTTTAAACGATAAAATCAAACCTGCCTCCACCACTTCCACTGGAAGCTCATTCCACACAGCCACCACTCTCTGAGTAAAGAAGTTCCCCCTCATGTTGCCCCTAAACTTCTGTCCCTTAATTCTCAAATCATGTCCTCTTGTTTGAATCTTCCCTGCTCTCAATGGAAAAAGCTTGTCCACGTCAACTCTGTCTATCCCTCTCATCATTTTAAAGACCTCTATCAAGTCCCCCCTTAACCTTCTGCGCTCAAAAGAATAAAGACCTATCTTGTTCAACCTTTCTCTGTAACTTAGGTGCTGAAACCCAGGCAACATTCTAGTAAATCTCCTCTGTACTCTCTCTATTTTGTTGACATCTTTCCTATAATTTGGCGAGCAGAATTGTACACCATACTCCAGAATTGGCCTCACCAATGCCTTGTACAATTTTAACATGTAACATTTAGAAATTCTAAATTATTTGGAGGGGTTTTGCTATTCGAGTCTTCTGGGATTGTGATAGAGACTTTCATTGTGGGCGTGCTCATCTCTGAAGATCTTTCCTGGTCCGAGAACACTGATGCAAGTATCAAGAAAGCTCATCAGCGCCTCTACTTCCTGAGAAGATTACGGAGAGTCGGTCTGTCAAGGAGGACTCTCTCTAACTTCTACAGGTGCACTGTAGAGAGCTTGCTGACCGGTTGCATCATGGCTTGGTTCGGCAACTTGAGCGCCCTGGAGAGGAAAAGACTACAAAAAGTAGTAAACACTGCCCAGTCCATCATCGGCTCTGACCTCCCTTCCATCGAGGGGATCTATCGCAGTCGCTGCCTCAAAAAGGCTGGCAGCAGCATCAAGGACCCACACCACCCTGGCCACTCACTCTCCCCGCTACCTTCAGGTAGAAGGTACAGGAGCCTGAAGACTGCAACGTCCCGGTTCAGGAATAGCTACTCCCCCACAGCCATCAGGCTATTAAACCTGTGTTAAAACCAACCCGACCTCCCGGTGGCTCAGCACTTCAACTCCCCCTCCCATTCTGTATCCGACCTCTCGGTCCTGGGCCTCCTCCACGGCCAGAGTGAGCAACACCGCAAGTTGGAGGAACAGCACCTCATATTCCGCTTGGGGAGTCTGCATCCTTTGGGCTTGAACATTGAATTTTCTCAATTCTGTTAACCCTTGCTGTCTCCTCCCCTTCCCACCTCTCCCTCAGCCCTCGGGCCCTGGCATTCCCTCTATCTCTATCTCCCTCCCCCACCCTAGTCGCAGCAGCTTCTCATTTTCACACCACAAACAGCTTACAATGGCTTGTTCCCTTTATCATCGATACTTTTTTGCATATCTTTCATTCATTGTTCTTTATCTCTCCACATCACCGTCTATATCTCTCGTTTCCCTGATCCCTGACCAGTCTGAAGAAGGGTCTCGACCCGAAACGTCGCCTATCTCCTTCGCTCCTTAGATGCTGCTGCACCCGCTGAGTTTCTCCAGCTTTTTGTTTAACCCACAGGCTATTAAACCTGTCTCAGACAAAACTCTGATCATTTATAACCCATTATCCGTTATTTGCACTTTATTTATTCATGTGTGTATATATTTATGTAATGGTATATGGACACACTGATCTGTTCTGTATTCATGCCGTCTATGTTGTGTTGTGCTGAAGCAAAGCAGGAATGTCATTGTCCTGTCTGGGACACACGACAATAAACTCATATGAACGAACTTGTGATCAACCTTTCTTTTGTGTCTTCCTGTTTTGCCTTTGAAGGGGTGACGGGGTGGGAGTATGCATTGTGGAACGCTGCCCCTAATCCTCGCCGGGCTGCAGCTCCTGTGGACGGGCCACGTCCGCCACGGCCAAGCCCAGCGGCCGCCTGGGGAGAAGAACGAGTCTCTGGCCCAGAGCGCGGTGAGGGAGCAGCGCTACTACCTGCTGCGTCTGTTTGGCCACTACGGTGAGAACGGCAAGCTGACCTTCGAGGGGCTCCACAGGCTGCTGCTCAACCTGGGGCTGGGCGCGGTTCAGGTGGTGGAAATCGAACACGAAGATCTTGGACACGCACACGTATCGCACTTGGACATTCTCGACCTACAGGGGAAAGGACACGTACACAGCCATGTTCCAGAGGACCACCATGCTGACCAACCCACCAGCAAGGTGGAGGCTAACTCTGCGGCCAATCCCTCCACACTGAGGTGAGGACAATACACCAAGCACAGCTCCTCAGCCACACAAGCAGAGAAAATATAGACACATAGACACAGAGCCGCATAGAGACATAGAGACAGAGACAGAGAGACACAGAGACACAGACACAGACACATAGAGACAGAGAGACACAGAGACACAGACACAGACACATAGAGACAGAGAGACACAGACACAGACACAGACACATAGAGACAGAGAGACACAGAGACACAGACACAGACACATAGAGACAGAGAGACACAGAGACACAGACACAGACACATAGAGACAGAGAGACACAGAGACACAGACACAGACACATAGAGACAGAGAGACACAGAGCCGCATAGAGACATAGAGACAGAGACAGAGAGACACAGAGACACATAGAGACACAGACACAGACACATAGAGACAGAGAGACACAGAGACACAGACACAGACACACAGACACATAGAGACAGAGAGACACAGAGACACAGACACAGACACAGAGACACAGAGACACATAGAGACAGAGAGACACAGAGACACAGACACAGACACATAGAGACAGAGAGACACAGAGACACAGAGACACAGACACATAGAGACACAGAGACACAGAGACACAGAGACACATAGACAGAGACACATAGACACAGACACATAGAGACAGAGACACAGAGACACATAGACACATAGACACAGAGAGAGAGACAGAGACACAGAGACACAGACACATAGACACATAGAGACAGAGAGACAGACACATAGACACATAGACACAGAGAGACACAGAGACACAGAGACACATAGACACATAGACACATAGAGACAGAGACACATAGACACACAGACACATAGAGACTAGAGACACATAGACACATAGACACATAGACACAGAGAGACATAGACACATAGACACACAGACACATAGAGACATAGACACACAGACACATAGACACAGAGACACAGAGACACATAGACACATAGACACATAGACACACAGACACATAGAGACATAGACACATAGACACACAGACACATAGACACACAGACACACAGACACATAGACACACAGACACATAGACACACACACACAGACACATAGACACATAGACACACAGACACATAGACACATAGACACACAGACACATAGACACATAGACACACAGACACATAGACACAGAGACAGAGACACAGAGACACATAGACACATAGACACATAGACACACAGACACATAGACACACAGACACATAGACACATAGACACACAGACACATAGACACACAGACACATAGACACAGACACATAGAGACATAGACACATAGACACATAGACAGACACATAGAGACATAGACACATAGACACACAGACACATAGACACAGAGACATAGAGACATAGACACAACAGACACATAACACATAGACACATAGACACATAGACACACAGACACATAGACACACAGACACATAGACACAGAGACACAGAGAGACATAGACACACAGACACATAGACACACAGAGACACAGAGACACAGACACATAGACACACAGACACACAGACACACAGACACATAGACACATAGACACATAGAGACAGAGACACATAGACACATAGACACATAGACACACATAGACACATAGACACATAGACACATAGACACATAGACACAGAGACAGAGAGACATAGACACAGAGACACATAGACACATAGACACATAGAGACAGAGAGACATAGACACATAGACACAGATAGACAGAGAGACAGAGACACATAGACACATAGACACATAGACACATAGACACATAGACACATAGACACAGAGACACATAGAGACATAGACACATAGACACATAGACACACAGACACATAGACACATAGACACATAGAGACATAGACACATAGACACATAGACACATAGACACATAGACACATAGACACATAGACACATAGACACACAGATAGACAGAGAGACAGAGAGACATAGACACATAGACACATAGACACATAGACACATAGACACATAGACACATAGAGACATAGAGACAGAGACAGAGAGACATAGACACACAGACACATAGACACAGAGACACATAGACACATAGACACATAGAGACATAGACACAGAGACACATAGACACATAGACACATAGAGACTAGACACACAGACACATAGACACATAGACACATAGACACAGACACATAGAGACATAGACACACAGACACATAGACACACATAGACACATAGACACATAGACACACATAGACACACAGACACAGAGACACACAGACACATAGAGACACAGACACATAGAGACATAGACACACAGACACACACATAGACACACAGACACATAGACACACAGACACATAGACACATAGACACATAGACATAGACACATAGACACACAGACACATAGACACACAGACACTAGAGACATAGACACATAGACACATAGACACACAGACACATAGACACATAGACACAGATAGACAGAGACACATAGAGACACATAGACACACACATAGACACATAGACACATAGAGACACAGACACATAGACACATAGACACACAGACACATAGACACATAGACACATAGAGACATAGAGACAGAGAGACATAGACACATAGACACATAGACACATAGACACATAGACACATAGACACATAGACACAGAGAGACAGAGACAAGACACATAGACACATAGACACACAGAGACCATAGACAGATAGACACATAGACACATAGACACATAGACACACATAGACACATAGACATAGACACATAGACACATAGACTCATAGAGACATAGACAGACACATAGACACATAGAGACAGACACATAGACACATAGACACATAGACACATAGACAGAGACACATAGAGACATAGACACATAGACACATAGAGACATAGAGACAGAGAGAGAGACATAGACACACAGACACATAGACACATAGACACAGAGAGACAGAGAGACAGAGAGACATAGACACACAGACACATAGACACAGAGACACATAGAGACATAGACACATAGACACATAGACACACAGACACATAGAGACATAGACACATAGACACATAGACACACAGACACACATAGACACATAGACACATAGAGACATAGAGACAGAGAGACATAGACACACAGACACATACACATAGACACACAGGACACAACAGACACAGATAGACACAGACACATAGCACAGATAGACACATAGAGACATAGACACATAGACACACAGAGACATAGACACATAGACACAGATAGACAGAGACACAGAGACACATAGACACATAGACAATAGGTGCAGGAGGAGGCCATTCGGCCCTTCGAGCCTGCACCGCCATTCAATATGATCACGTCTGATCATCCAGCTCAGTATCCCGTACCTGCCTTCTCTCCATACCCGCTGATCCCTTTAGCCACAAGGGCCACATCCAACTCCCTCTTAAATATAGCCAATGAACTGGCCTCAACTACCCTCTGTGGCAGAGAGTTCCACAGGCTCACCACTCTCTGTGTGAATTTTTTTTGTCTCATCCCGGACCTAAAAGACTTCCCCCTTATGGCCAGGGTGAGTCCCACCGTAAATTGGAGGAGCAGCACCTCATATTTCGCTTGGGTAGTTTACACCCCAGCGGTATGAACATTGACTTCTCCAATTTCAGGTAGTCCCTGCTTTCTCCTTCCCTTCCCAGCTCTCCCTCATCCCACTGTCTCCGCCTCTTCCTTTCTTCTTCCCCCCCTCCCCCCCTCATCAGTCTGAAGAAGGGTCTCGACCCGAAACATTGCCTATTCCTACACTCCATAGATGCTGAGGAAAGACATTCTTGCAATAGAGGGAGTACAGAGAAGGTTCTCCAGACTGATTCCTGGGATGTCAGGACTTTCATATGAAGGAAGACTGGATAGACTCGGCTTGTACTCGCTAGAATTTAGAAGATTGAGGGGGGGATCTTATAGAAACTTACACAATTCTTAAGGGGTTGGACAGGCTTGATGCAGGAAGATTGTTCCCGATGTTGGGGAAGTCCAGAACAAGGGGTCACAGTTTAAGGATAAGGGGAAAGTCTTTTAGGACCGAGATGAGAAAAACATTTTTTTTCACACACAGAGAGTGGTGAATCTGTGGAACTCTCTGCCACAGAAGGTAGTGGAGGCCAGTTCATTGGCTATATTTAAGAGGGAGTTTGATGTGGCCCTTGTGGCTAAAGGGATCAGAGGGTATGGAGAGAAGGCAGGTACGGGATACTGAGTTGGATGATCAGCCGCGATCATATTGAATGGCGGTGCAGGCTCGAAGGGCCGAATGGCCTCCTCCTGCACCTATTGTCTATGTTTCTATGCTGCCTCAACTGCTGAGTTTCTCCAGCATTTTTGTCTACCTTCGATTTCTCTTCCATTGTTCAGCCACAGATTGGAGAATAGGCCCAAGAAGAAGAGAGGACTTCCTGCTTTGGGAAGAGACGGTGCCTTGTGGAACCACAGGCCCAGCCGCTCCGGAGTGGGGAGATTGGCCCGTCAGAATGTCGATGAAACAAAATCCACCCCAACATTGACCAAGGACATCACCTTAAACCACTCCAAATACAACCATTGGCACGGAAACGTGAGCCTCAATGTGTTTGTCCAATTGGATTAGAAGGTTTCTAATTAATGACCAGACTACGTGGGACTCACTGGGGAGCTAGTATGGGTGTTGTGGGCCAAAGGGGCAGCAGGCAGTGAAGAAAGCCAATGGCATGTTGGCCTTTATAACAAGAGGAATCAAATATAGGAGCAAAGAGGTGCTCCTATGGCCGACAAAGGCAAAACAGTTATAATGGGTGACTTCAATCTACATATAGATTGGGTTAATCAAATTGGCAGGGGTGCTGAGGAAGAGGATTTTTTGGAATGTATGCGGGATAGTTATCTAAATCAACATGTAGAGGAACCAACGAGAGAGCAGGCTATTTTAGACTGGGTTTTGAGTAATGAGGAGGGTAATTAGCCGTCTTGTTGTACGTGCCCCCTTGGGCAAGAGTGACCATAATATGGTTGAGTTCTCCATTAGGATGGAGAGTGACATTGTTAATTCAGAAACAATGGTTCTGAACTTAAAGAAAGTAACTTTGAGGGTATGAGACGTGAATTGGCAAGATTGACTGGCAATTAATTCTAAAAGGGTTGACGGTGGATATACAATGGAAGACATTTAAAGACTGCATGGATGAACTACAAAAATTGTTCATCCCAGTTTGGCCAAAATAATAAATCGGGGAAGGTAGTGCATCCGTGATAACAAGGGAAATCAGGGATAGTATCAAAGCAAGGATGATGCGTACAAAGTAGCCAGAAAAAGCAGCATACAGAGGACTGGGAGAAATTCAGAAGACCAGCAGAGGAGGACAAAGGGCTTAATTAGGAAAGGAAAAATAGATTATGAAAGAAAACTGGCAGGAACATAAAAACTGACTGCAAAAGTTTTTATAGATATGTGAAGAGAAACAGGTTAGTTAAAACAAATGTAGGTCCCTTGCAGTCAGAAACGGGTGAGTTGATCATGGGAACAAGGATATGGCGGACCAATTGAATAACTACTTGGTTCCGTCTTCACTAAGGAAGACATAAATAATCTGCCTGAAATAGCAGGGGACTGTGGGTCAAAGTAGGAATTGAGTGAAATCCAGGTCAGTCGGGAAGTGGTGTTGGGTAAATTGAATAGATTAAAGGCCGATAAATCCCCAGGGCCAGATAGGCTGCATCCCAGAGTACTTAAGGAAGTAGCTCAGGAAATAGTGGATGCATTAGTGATAATCTTTCAAAACTCTTTAGATTCTGGAGTAGTTCCTGAGGATTGGCGGGTAGCAAATGTAACCCCTCTTTTTAAGAAGGGAGGGAGAGAGAAAACGGGGAATTACAGACCAGTTAGTCTAACATCGGTAGTGGGGAAACTGCTAGAGTCAGTTATTAAAGATGGGATAGCAGCACATTTGGAAAGTGGTGAAATCATTGGACAAAGTCAGCATGGATTTACAAAAGGTAAATCATGTCTGACGAATCTTGTGGAATTTTTCGAGGATGTAACTAGTAGCGTGGATAAGGGAGAACCAGTGGATGTGGTATATCTGGACTTCCAGAAGGCTTTCGATAAGGTCCCACATAAGAGATTAGTATACAAACTTAAAGCATACGGTATTAGGGGTTCAGTATTGATGTGGATAGAGAACTGGCTGGCAAACAGGAAGCAAAGAGTAGGAGTAAACGGGTCCTTTTCACAATGGCAGGCAGTAACTAGTGGGGTACCGCAGGGCTCAGTGCTGGGACCCCAGCTATTTACAATATATATTAATGATCTGGATGAGGGAATTGAAGGCAATATCTCCAAGTTTGCGGATGACACTAAGCTGGGGGGCAGTGTTCGCTGTGAGGAGGATGCTAGGAGACTGCAAGGTGACTTGGATAGGCTGGGTGAGTGGGCAAATGTTTGGCAGATGCAGTATAATGTGGATAAATGTGAGGTTATCCACTTTGTGGCAAAAACAGAAAGCAGACATTATTTAAATGGTGGCCGATTAGGAAAAGGGGAGATGCAGCGAGACCTGGGTGTCATGGTACACCAGTCATTGAAAGTAGGCATGCAGGTGCAGCAGGCAGTGAAAAAAAGCGAATGGTATGTTAGCTTTCATAGCAAAAGGATTTGAGTACAGGAGCAGGGAGGTTCTACTTCAGTTGTACAGGGTCTTGGTGAGACCACACCTGGAGTATTGCGTGCAGTTTTGGTCTCCAAATCTGAGGAAGGACATTATTGCCATAGAGGGAGTGCAGAGAAGGTTCACCAGACTGATTCCTGGGATGTCAGGACTGTCTTATGAAGAAAGACTGGATAGACTCGGTTTATACTCTCTGGAATTTAGGAGATTAAGAGGGGATCTTATAGAAACTTACAAAATTCTTAAGGGGTTGGACAGGCTAGATGCAGGAAGATTGTTCCCGATGTTGGGGAAGTCCAGGACAAGGGTCACAGCTTAAGGATAAGGGGGAAATCCTTTAAGACCGAGATGAGAAAGACTTTCTTTCACACAGAGAGTGGTGAGTCTCTGGAATTCTCTGCCACAGAGGGTAGTTGAGGCCAGTTCATTGGCTATATTTAAGAGTGAGTTGGATGTGGCCCTTGTGGCTAAGGGGATCAGAGGGTATGGAGAGAAGGCAGGTACGGGATACTGAGTTGAATGATCAGCCATGATCATATTGAATGGCGGTGCAGGCTCGAAGGGCTGAATGGCCTACTCCTGCACCTAATTTCTATGTTTCTATGTTTCTAGGTCCTCCTGCAGTTGTACAGGGCCCTGGTGAGACCACACCTGGAGTATTGTGTGCAGTTTTGGCCTGTTGGCCTTCATAACAAGAGGAGTTGAGTCTAGGAGCAAAGAGGTCCTTCTGCAGTTGTACAGGGCCCTGGTGAGACCACACCTGGAGTATTGTGTGCAGTTTTGGCCTGTTGGCCTTCATAACAAGAGGAGTTGAGTATAGGAGCAAAGAGGTCCTTCTGCAGTTGTACAGGGCCCTGGTGAGACCACACCTGGAGTATTGTGTGCAGTTTTGGCCTGTTGGCCTTCATAACAAGAGGAGTTGAGTATAGGAGCAAAGAGGTCCTTCTGCAGTTGTACAGGGCCCTAGTGAGACCACACCTGGAGTATTGTGCGTAGTTTTGGCCTGTTGGCCTTCATAACAAGAGGAGTTGAGTATAGGAGCAAAGAGGTCCTTCTGCAGTTGTACAGGGCCCTGGTGAGACCACACCTGGAGTATTGTGTGCAGTTTTGGTCCCCTAATTTGAGGAAGGACATTCTTGCTATTGAGGGAGCCCAGCGTAGGTTCACCAGGTTAATTCCCGGGATGGCAGGACTGTCATATGCTGAGAGAATGGAGCGGCTGGGCTTGTACACTCTGGAGTTTAGAAGGATGAGAGGGGATCTCATTGAAACATATAAGATTGTTAATGGCTTGGACACGCTAGAGGCAGGAAACATGTTCCCGATGTTGGGGGAGTCCAGAACCAGGGGCCACAGTTTAAGAATAAGGAGTAAGCCATTTAGAACGAAGACGGGGAAATACTTTTTTCTCACAGAGTATGGTGAGTCTGTGGAATTCTCTGCCTCAGAGGGCAGTGGAGGCCGGCTCTCTGGATGCTTTCAAGATAGGGCTCTTAAAGATAGCGGAGTCAGGGGATATGGGGAGAAGGCAGGAACGGGGAACTGATTGGGGATGATCAGCCGTGATCACATTGAATGGCGGTGCTGGCTCGAAGGGCCGAATGGCCTCCTCCTGCACCTATTGTCTATTGTTATTGCGAACCGAGCGGAGGCGTTGGGCGAAGCGATCGCCAAGCCTGCGCTTGGTCTCACCGATGTAGAGCAGCCGACACCTAGAGCAGCGGATGCAATAGGTGAGGCTGGAGGAGGTGCAGGTGAACCTCTGCCTCACCTGGAAGGACTGCTTGGGCCCTTGGATGGAGTGGAAGGGGGGGGGGGGGAGGAAGGGAGGGAAGTGTAATGTTATTAAGAGTTTAATTCTGATGGGATTTTTTTTGTTTGTGCAACAGTGCTTGAATGTGAGCCAGCTGCTGGTGAACTTTGGTTTGAATTCTGTGGATGAGATTAGTCTGCAACAGTTCACCTACATCTGTCCAGCATTGCTTTACCAGATAGACAGCCGAGTCTGCATCCACCATCAGGACTGGCTCCAGACACAGCAGACGAATGGTCACTCCACATCAGGTACGATCTCCCGGCGGCTCAGCACTTCAACTCCCCCTCCCGTTCCCATTCCCATTCCCATTCCCATTCCCATTCCCAATCCCAATCCCATTCCCATTCCCATTCCCATTCCCATTCCAATTCCCATTCCCATTCCCATTCCCATTCCCATTCCCATTCCCATTCCCAATCCCAATCCCAATCCCAATCCCAACAGAGATGAGCAAAAACACTTCCACCCAGAGAGCTGTGGATCTGTGGACTTCACCGCCTCAGGAGGCCAATTCACCGGATGCTTTCAAGCCAGCACCGCCATTCAATGTGATCACGGCTGATCATCCCCAATCAGTTCCCCGTTCCTGCCTTCTCCCCATATCCCCTGACATTGTGTGCAGTTTTGGTCCCCTAATTTGAGGAAGGACATCCTTGCTATTGAGGGAACCCAGCGTAGGTTCACCAGGTTAATTCCCGGGATGGCGGGACTGTCATACGCTGAGAGAATGGAGCGGCTGGGCTTGTACACTCTGGAGTTTAGAAGGATGAGAGAATATCTCATTGAAGCACATAAGATTGTTAAGGGCTTGGACACGCTAGAGGCAGGAAACATGTTCCCGATGTTGGGGGAGTCCAGAACCAGGGGCCACAGTTTAAGAATAAGGGGTAAGCCATTTAGAACGGAGATGATGAAACACTTTTTCTCACAGAGTCTGTGGAGAGTCTGTGGAATTCTCTGCCTCAGAGGGCGGTGGAGGCAGGTTCTCTGGATGCTTTCAAGAGAGAGCTAGATAGGACTCTTAAAGATAGTGGAGTCAATAGACAATAGACAACATGTTCAGGAGTAGAGGCCATTTGGCCCTTTGAGCCAGCACCGCCATTCAATGTGATCATGGCTGATCATCGCCAATCAGTTCCCCGTTCCTGCCTTCTCCCCATATCTCCTGACTCCGCTATCTTTACGAGCCCTATCTAGCTCTCTCTTGAAAGCATCCAGAGAGCCGGCCTCCACCGCCCTCTAACTCTCTCTTGAAAGTATCCAGAGAACCGCCTTCTGAAGCAGAGAATTCCACAGAGTCACAACTCTCTGGGTGGAAAAGTGTTTCCTCATCTCCGTTCTAAACAGCTTAATTGTAGGTTAATTGGCTTGGTAAATGTAAAGATTTGTCCCTAGTGTGTGTAGGATAGTGTTAGTGTGCGGGGATCGCTGGTCGGCACGGACTCGATGGGCCGAAGGTCTTGTTTCCGCGCTGCATCTCTAAACTAAACTTAACTAAACACTCTAGACTTGTCTAGAGACACAGCGCGGAAACCGGCCCTTAGGCCTACCGAGGATTGGAAATTGTGTGGAAGAAACAACTGCAGATGCTGGTTAAAATCAAACCCTTCATTTAAGCCTTCGGTATTGGATAAAGGCTTCACACAATGGAAAAACTATGGAATTAAAAAGATGGGACGTCTTTATAGCAATGGTATGTTCCTCTCGTTTCTGGAGGTACAACAGAATTATGGATTACATTCAAATAATTTTTTTAGATATTTACAATTGAAAGATTATGTTAAATCACATACACAAGAATACAGAATTAGAGAGCCAGAGATTCTAGATGAATGTTTGAATAAACATCCCAATACAGTCAAATTAATATCATATATTTACAATATTCTGTGAGATAGTGAGAATCCGTCGACGGAATTACATAGACAAGCATGGGAAAATGAATTAGTTCAACCCATAAGGAAAGATATTTGGGATGAAAGCCTACAACATATACATCAATGTTCGTTAAACGCCAGACATTCTTTAATACAATTTAAAATATTACACAGATTGCATGATTCTAAAACAAAATTAAACAGAATTTTTCCAAATATCTCTCCTATCTGCGATAAATGTCAATACTAATTTAACCCATACTTTTGTAAATTGTATAAAAATTAAAACATTTTGGGTGGATATTTTTAAAATTATTTCCCTAGTGGTTAATATTCAACTGGATCCCGATCCTAAATTAATAATATTGGGCATATCTGAACAAAACCTAAAACTAACAATAAACCAAAGAAATTTCCTGGATTATAGTATAATAACTGGGAAAAAACTAATATTAAAATTTTGGAAAAACCCTGCATTCCCTACAATTAAAATGTGGATTATGGAGATGTCGGAGACCTTAAATCTGGAAAAAATTAGATTTGTCTTAATCGACAAACCTGATTTATTTATTAGAATATGGTCCCCGTTCATAGATTATTTGAAGGTGTGGAATGGGCCGGCGCTGAGGCTCGACGGAAGCTTGAACCCAGGACCAGACGAATAGTTTTGTTTTCTGTACCTACGGACCTATCTCCTAAGTTGTATTATAAAATTTAAAATTAAAATTAAAAAAATAAATAAATAAAAATCAAAGTGCTGGAGTAACTCAGCGGGTCAGGCAGGCAGCATCTCTGGAGAGGAGGAACGGGTCGAGACCCTCCACCCTGGGAAATAGGATGTCTGGGGAGAGGGAGGTTGTGTTAAACGTGCCGCGCCTCTTGTCTTCGCAGTGTGGCTCTGTGGCTTTGCTGCCATTACTGCGATCAGCCTGACGTCACTGATGGCCGTTGCTGTTATACCGTTCATGGGGCCTTCGGTGTCTGAATCACTGCTCGCCTTCCTTGTGGCTCTAGCTGTGGGCACTCTGGCAGCTGATGCCCTGATGCATCTCCTGCCTCATGTAAGTATGACCGACTGACCATAACAATAGGCGCATTCAACCCTTCCAGCCAGCACCGCCATTCACTGGGAGAGAGGGAGGGGGAGAGAGAAGGGGGGAGAGAGAAGGGGAGAGAGGGGGGAGAGAAGGGGAGAGAGAGGGGAGAGAGAAGGGGAGAGAGGGGGGGAGAGAGAGGGGAGAGAGAGAGGGGAGAGGAGGGGAGAGAGAGAGAGGAGGAGAGCGAGAAGGATAGAGAGAGGGGGAGAGAGAGGGAGTGAGAGAGGGGGAGAGAGAGAGAGGGGGAGAGAGAGAAGAGAGAGAGGGGAGAGAGAGAGAGAGTGAGAGGGGAGAGAGGGAGAGGAGAGGAGAGGGAGAGAGGAGGGAGAGGGGAGGGGGGAGAGAGAGAGAGAATGGGAGAGAGAGAGAGAGTGGAGGAGAGAGGGCGAGGGAGAGAGGGGGGAGGGGGAGAGGGGAGAGAAAGAGAGAGGGGGAGGGAGAGAGTAGGGAGAGATATGGGAGAGAGAGAGAGAAAGAGAGAGAGAAGGGAGATAGGGGAGAGAGAGAGTGGGGAGAGTGGGGAGGTGGGAGAGAGAGTTATCTTTAAGAGCCCTATCTAACTCTCTCTTAGAAACATACAAACATAGACAATAGGTGCAGGAGGAGGCCATTCGGCCCTTCGAGCCAGCACCGCCATTCATTGTGATCACGGCTGATCGTCCCCAATCAATAACCCGTGCCTGCCTTCTCCCCGTATCCCCTGACTCCACCAGCCCCTAGAGCTCTATCTAACTCTCTCTTAAATCCATCCAGTGACTTGGCCTCCACTGCCCTCTGTGGCAGGGAATCCCACAGATTCACAACCCTCTGGGTGGAAAAGTTTCTCCTCATCTCAGTCTTATTCTAAGACTGTGGCCCCTGGTTCTGGACTCGCCCAACATTGGGAACATTTTTCCTGCATCTAGCTTGTCCAGTCCTTTTATAATTTTATATGTTTCTATAAGATCCCCCCCCTCATCCTTCTAAACTCCAGTGAATACAAGCCTAGTCTTTTCAATCTTTCCTCATATGACAGTCCCGCCATCCCAGGGATCAATCTCTTGAACCTACGCTGCTCTTCAAAGCATCCAGTGAATTGGCCTGGTAAGCTAGCCAAGAATATAAAGGAGGATAGTAAAAGCTTCTTTGGGTATGTGAAGAGGAAAAAATTAGTTCAGACCAATTAGTGAACCGGCCTCCACCACCCTCTGATGCAGAGAATCCCACAGACTCACAACTCTCTGGGTGGAAAAGTGTTTCCTCGTCTCCGTTCTAAATGGCCGACCCCTTATTCTTAAACTGTGTGTGTGTGTGTGGCCCCTGGTTCTGGACTCCCCCAACATCGGGAACATGTTTCCTGCCTCTAGCGTGTCCAAACCCTTAACAATCTTACATGTTTCAATGAGATTCCCTCTCATCCTTCTAAACTCCAGAGTGTACAAGCCCAGCCGCTCCATTCTCTCAGCGTATGACAGTCCCGCCATCCCGGGAATTAACCTGGTGAACCTACGCTGGGCTCCCTCAATAGCAAGGATGTCCTTCCTCAGATTAGGGGACCAAAACTGCACACAATACTCCAGGTGTGGTCTCACCAGGGCCCTGTACAACTGCAGAAGGACCTCTTTGCTCCTAGACTCAACTCCTCTTGTTATGAAGGCCAACAGGCCAAAACTGCGCACAATACTCCAGGTGTGGTCTCACCAGGGCCCTGTACAACTGCAGAAGGACCTCTTTGCTCCTAGACTCAACTCCTCTTGTTATGAAGGCCAACAGGCCAAAACTGCACACAATACTCCAGGTGTGGTCTCACTAGGGCCCTGTACAACTGCAGAAGGACCTCTTTGCTCCTAGACTCAACTCCTCTTGTTATGAAGGCCAACAGGCCAAAACTGCACACAACACTCCAGGTGTGGCCTCACCAGGGCAGGACTACATTCTATCTGACCCGGCCACTTCCCTGACATCAGCCTGTGGAACGTCGCCCATTCCTTCTCTCCAGAGATGCTGCCGGCACCTCTTGTCTGTTCCGTATGGTCCATATATCAGAGGGACAACTTGAGCAGATTGTGAAGATCTTTGTCTTTCTGTGTAGGCCCAGGAACACACACACAAGTCTCCAGAGAGCAGTACAGGGCACTCATTTCTGGAGGGTAAGGATGCGATTTGGAAAGGCCTGACTGTACTGGGAGGAATCTACCTCCTGTTTCTCATCGAGAACCTCGTAGGTTTATCCAGGAACTGTGGTGGAAAGATCAAGGTGAGTTGAGGAATGATGAGTTAATGCACGATTAATTCCACCTGACTGGTTCACACTTCAGAGATACAGCGCGGAAACAGGCCCTTCGGCCCACCGAGCCCGTGCTAGCCCGACCAGCGATCGCCCGCACACTAATACTATCCTACACACACTAGGGACATTTTTTTACATTTATACCGCGCCAATTAACCTACAAACCTGCACGCCTTTGGAGTGTGGGAGGAAACCGAAGATCTCGGAGAAAAACCCAGGCAGGTCCCGGGGAGAGCGTACAAACTGCGTACAGACAGCGCCCGTAGTCGGGATCGAACCTGGGTCTCCGGCGGCGTGAGGCAGCAGCTCTACCCGCCGTGACTGCCCCAGTCTGGGCATGAGACTCTTGGCCAACTTCAGAGCATCTAACTCTTTCTACTTTCCAGTCGGCAGACAGAAGGCGGCAGGCGGACATGGCTGGCTTCAAGATGGAAGATCGCGTTAACGCTGAAGTAGGCCCGGATCCTGCCCACGGTAATTAGAATTACAGACACTGGCTTCAGTTACAGATACTCAGAGACAAGGAGGATGGGATTGGGGAAGGGGTGGTGGTCGGGGAGTGGGGAGGGTACAGTCTCAATAGACAATAGACAACAGGTGCAGGAGGAGGCCATTCGGCCCTTCCAGCCATTCAATGTGATCACGGCTGATCATCCCCAATCAGTTCCCCGTTCCTGCCTTCTCCCCATATCCCCTGACTCCGCTATCTTTAAGAGCCCTATCTAGCTCTCTCTTGAAAGCATCCAGAGAACCGGCCTCCACCGCCCTCTGAGGCAGAGAATCCCACAGACTCACAACTCTCTGGGTGGAAAAGTGTTTCCTTGTCTCTGTTCTAAATGGCCGACCCCTTATTCTTAAACTGTGTGTGTGGCCCCTGGTTCTGGACTCCCCCAACATCAGGAACATGAGAGTGAGAGAGAGAGAAGGGGAGAGAGAGAGGGGGGGATAGAGAGAGAGGGAGGGGAGAGAGAGAGAGGGAGGGGAGAGAGAAGGGGAAAGAGAGAGGGGGGAGAGAGTGGAGGAGGGAGAGAGGAGAGAGAGAGATGGGGAGAGGGAAGAGAGAGGGAGGGAGAGGGAGTGGGGGAGAGAGAGGGGGAAGTTAGAGAGAAGGAAGAGAGAGAGTGGAGAGAGGGGGGAGAGAGAGGGGGGGAGAGAGAAAGTGGAGAGGGGTGGAAGATTGTAACCTTCACGTGGTCCGCCCTGTTTCAACTCGACGTGCACAAACAGAAGATCAAATAGAACAAGTTGTCCGCAACTTTAGGCTGTGCACGCCACACGCAAAAAGAAGCGATATAGAGAGAGAGAGAGAGGGGGGGAGGGAGAGAGAGAGTGGGGAGGGAGAGGGAGATAGAAGGAGAGAGGGGGAGAGAGAGAGGGGAGAAAGAGTGGGAGAGAAGGAGAGAGAGAGGGGAGGGGGAGATAGAAATAGAGTGGGGGAGAGAGAGGGGGGGAGAGAGAGGAGAGAGAGGGGGAGATAGAAGGAGAGGGGGGAGAGAGAGGGGGGGGAGAGAGAGGAGAGAGAGAGGGGAGAGAGAGAGAGGGGGGGGCGAGAGAGAGGGGAGAGAGAGGGAAGAGAGAGAGAGGGGGGGGGAGAGAGAGAGAGGGGGGGAGAGAGAGGAGAGAGAGGGGGGGAGATAGAAGGAGAGGGGGGAGGAGAGTGGGGGAGAGAGGGGGGGAGAGAGAGAGGGGGGGGAGAGAGAGAGGGGGGGGGGGAGAGAGAGAGGGGGGGAGAGTGAGAGAGGGGGGGAGAGAGGGAGAGAGAGAGGGAGAGAGAGAGAGTGAGAGAGAGAGATAGGGGGGGGAGAGAGAGGAGAGAGGGGGGGAGAGGGGGAGAGGGGGAGAGAGAGGGGGAGAGGGAGAGGGGGAGAGGGAGAGAGGAGAGAGGCCTACTGCACCCTCTTGTCTATTGACCCTTTGACCATTGACCCACAGAGGAGATGATGAAGGTGTCACTAAGCGACTGCCAACATTCAGAGGCTGGTGACGGGGAAGACCTGGATGAGACAGTGACAGAGGTGACGTCCAGCCGCCCACGACAAGGTCCCCGACGAGCTGACTCCAGCCTCAGGCCACAAGGCCCATCCTGTACGCACTCCCACGCACTGGTTGGCGCGCAGGGCCCAGGGATGGTGGATATCGCCTGGATGGTGATTGTAGGAGACAGCGTGCACAACTTCACCGACGGCCTCGCCATTGGTAAGAGTATTTACTCTACATACAGCGAGGAAACAGGCCCTTCGGCCCACCGTGTCTGTGCTAGCCCGACCAGCGATCCCCGCACACTCACACTATCGAACCATCCTCCCCCAACTAGAGAGCGGTCCTGAACTCTATCTACCTCACTGGTGACTGGGACTATCCTTGATCGGACTTTACTGGACCTTATCTTGCACTAAACATTAATCAAGTTATTCCCTTTATCGTTTTTATCCCTTTTACTCCAGCTTTTTGTGTCTATCTCTGGTCTAAACCAGCATCTGCAGTCCCTTCGCTAACTAGCTAACTAACCAACTAACTAGCTAGCTAACTAACTAACTAAAACTAACTATGAATAACGAAATAACTAACTTTAACACACTAACTAACTATAACTAACTGACCAACTAAATAACTAACTAGCTAATTAACTACCACTAACTAACTATAACAAACTAACTATAACTAGCCAACTATAACTCACTAACTAAATGACTAACTAATTAACTAACTAACTAGCTAACTATAACTAACTAACCAACCAACTAAATGACTAACTGAGCAACCAACTAACTAGGGGGAGGCAGGGGTGAGTGAGGGGAAGATAGAGGGGAGGAGAGGGCGATGGGGATGGAGAGAGAGAGATATGAGGGTAGGGAGAGAGGGAGAAATGAGGGGAAATTAGTGGGAAAATGAGGGGGCAATTGAGGAAAGAAAGGGGAAAATGAGAGGAAAATTAAGGAAAAAAAAGAGGGGAATTTGAGGACACTAAATAACTAACTAGCCAATTAACTATAACTAACTGCAACTAACTAACTAAAACAAACTAACTAGAACTACCCAACCATAACAAACTAACTAACCAACTAAATGACTAACTAACTATAACTAACTAACCAACCAAATAACGAACTGGCTAATTAACTACAACTAACAACAACTAACTAACTATAACTAGCCAACCATAACTAACTAACTAACCAACTAAATGACTAACTAACTATAAATAACTAACCAACTAAATAACTAACTAGCTAATTAACTACAACTAACTACAAACTAACTATAACTAGCCAACCATAACTAACTAACTAACCAACTAAATGACTAACTAACTATAACTAACTAACCAACTAAATAACTAACTAGCTAATTAATTACAACTAACTACAAACTAACTATAACTAGCCAACCATAACTAACTAACTAACTAAACAACTAAATGACTAACTAACTAACTTACCAACTAAATGACTAACTAGCTAATTAACTACAACTAACTACAAACTAACTAAAACAAACCAACCATAACTAACTAACTAACCAACTAAATGACTAACTAACTAACTTACCAACTAAATGATTAACTGAGCAACTAACCAACTAACCACGCACCCACCCAACTGCCCAACCAAGTGATGAGCTGAGCTTGATGACGTGACTGTTGCTTCCATCTCGTTGACAGGGGCCGCGTTCTCCACTGGCATCTCTGGAGGGTTGAGCACCACCATTGCCGTCTTTTGCCACGAACTTCCTCACGAACTCGGTGAGCCTTTGCTCAGCTCAGAGCCGCGGTTTACAAAGATGACCGTATCTTCCCTGGAGAGCAGTGCGATTACCTGGGGGGGGGGGGGGGGGGGGGGGGGGGGGGGGCTGGGAGGGGTCCAGAGGTGACCAGGGCAAAGGGCAAGAGGGGTTAGTATGATGAGCGGTAGACACAAAGTGCTGGAGAAACTCCGCGTGTCATACAGGCAGCATCTCTGGAGAGAAGGAATGGGCGACGTTTCTTCTCGTAGTATGACGAGCGTTTGTCGGCACTGGGCCTGGAGTTTAGAAGAATGAGGGAGTGGGGGCTCATTGAAACGTCATCGAATAATAAAAGGCCTGGATAGAGCGGGTGTGGAGAGGATGTTTCCTCTAGTGGGAGATCCCGGGGATTAACCTGGTGAACCTACTTGGCTAATGACATGGACTACGAATCGTGGACTTGGCTAATAGGAATCGAATTTAGGAGCAAAGAGGTCCTTCTGCAGTTGTACAGGGCCCTGGCGAGACCACACCTGGAGTATTGTGTGCAGTTTTGGCCTGTTGGCCTTCATAACAAGAGGAGTTGAGTCTAGGAGCAGAGAGGTCCTTCTGCAGTTGTACAGGGCCCTGGTGAGACCACACCTGGAGTATTGTGTGCAGTTTTGGTCCCCTAATTTGAGGAAGGACATTCTTGCTATTGAAGGAGTGCAGCGTAGGTTTACAAGGTTAATTCCCGGGATGGCGGGACTGTCTTATGCTGAGAGAATGGAGCGGCTGGGCTTGTACACAGTTTAGAAGGATGAGAGGCGTTCGCATTGAAACATATAAGATTGTTAAGGGTTTGGACACGCTAGAGGCAGGAAACATGTTCCCGATGTTGGGGGAGTCCAGAACCAGGGGCCCACACACACACACAGTTTAAGAATAAGGGGTAAGCCATTTAGAACGGAGACGAGGAAACACTTTTTCTCACAGAGAGTGGTGAGTCTGTGGGATTCTCTGCCTCAGAGGGCGGTGGAGGCCGGTTCTCTGGATGCTTTCAAGAGAGAGCTAGATGGGGCTCTTAAAGATAGCGGAGTCAGGGGATATGGGGAGAAGGCAGGAACGGGGAACTGATTGGGGATGATCAGCCGTGATCACAGTGAATGGCGGTGCTGGCTCGAAGGGCCGAATGGCCTCCTCCTGCACCTGTTGTCTATTGTCTACTGAAGTTCAATTTAATTGAGGTTAGTTTAATTGTTCAGTTTAGTTTAAGTTTAGTTTATTATAATTGATGTTTATTTAATTTAACCGTTTATTTTAATTGAAGTTAGTGTTATGTATGAAATTTGATTAACATATTGGACGTCTTGTGCATTATAGAAACATAGAAACATAGACAATAGGTGCAGGAGGAGGCCATTCGGCCCTTCGAGCCTGCACCGCCATTCAATATGATCACGGCTGATCATCCAACTCAGTATCCCGTACCTGCCTTCTCTCAATACCCCCTGATCCCTTTAGCCACAAGGGCCACATCTAACTCCCTCTTAAATATGGCCAATGAACTGGCCTCAACTACCTTCTGTGGCAGAGAATTCCACAGACTCACCACTCTCTGTGTGAAAAATGTTTTTCTCATCTCAGTCCTAAAAGTCTTCCCCTTTATCCTTAAACTGTGACCCCTTGTCCTGGACTTCCCCAACATTGCGAACAATCTTACTGCATCTAGCCTGTCCAACCCCTTAAGAATTTCGTAAGTCTCTATAAGATCCCCCCCTCAATCTTCTAAATTCCAGCGAGTACAAGCCGAGTCTATCCAGTCTTTCTTCATGTGGAAGTCCTGCCATCCCGGGAATCAGTCTGGTGAACCTTCTCTGTACTCCCTCTATGGCAAGAATGTCTTTCCTCAGATTAGGAGACCAAAACTGTACGCAATACTCCAGGTGTGGCCTCACCAAGACCCTGTACAACTGCAGTAGAACCTCCCTGCTCCTATACTCAAATCCTTTTGCTATTGCATTGGTATTGAGGAGGAGACTGACGGTGGTGTTCAGAATAAAGAAGCTTGTTTGTTATCTCCCGTGTCTGCGTGTTGTTTAAAGTCTCGGACACCTATTGTCTATAACGTGTGATGATGATCTTCAGTGTGTTCCTTTATTACAGGGGATTTTGCAGTGTTAATCCAAGGAGGGATGGATGTGAGGAGAGCTGTAATATTTAACCTGCTGTCGGCTGTCTTCAGCTACCTGGGCATGGTACTGGGGATCGTAGTCGGACAAAACACCGTCAGCGTAACTCCCTGGGTGTTCACCCTTACTGCAGGCATCTTTCTCTATGTAGCATTAGTCGACATGGTGAGTCAGCTCTCAGAGAAAACGTAGAACCAGCACTTTGTACCTGTCCGCATTCTCCACAGAGATGCCGCCTCACTCGCTAAGTTATTCCAGCATGTTTTGTCTCCCATAGAAACATAGACAATAGGTGCAGGAGGAGGCCATTCGGCCCTTTCAGCCAGCACCGCCATTCAATGTGATCACGGCTGATCATCCACAATCAGTCCCCCGTTCCTGCCTTCTCCCCATATCCCCTGACTCCACCAGCCCCTAGAGCTCTATCCAACTCTCTTTTAAATTCATCCAGTGATTTGGCCCTCACTGCCCTCTCTAAAGTCTAACGTGTGTGTGTGGGGATTGCTGGTCGACACGGACTCGGTGGGGAACAGCCTGTCTCCGCGCTGTATCTCTAAACCAAATCCCTGAACCAAACTGAGATGACAATCTTTCCCTCTCCCTTGCAGCTCCCTGAAATGCTACGAAGCCGATCAAACGGCAGACACAAGCGACACCTCAGACAGTTTTTGGGGGAGAACCTGGGCTTCCTGCTCGGAGCTGGAGTCATGTTGTGCATCGCGCTGTTTGAGGATCAACTTCTGTTCGACTACAGCTATTAATATTGTAAAGCCACGTGGAGAGGAGCAGCAAAGTTCCTCAGACGATGAACGACTGAATACGTTATATGGCCATGAAGTCACATACAAGGAATTTGCCTTGGTGCTCCGCCCGCATTTGACAACATGAGATACAGTGAGGAATGACACATAAAACATTATTAATAAAATAATAATTACGATACGATATGATAGAACTTTATTTATCCCAGGAGGGAAATAAATCTGCCAACAGTCTGAAAACATAGACAATAGGTGCAGGAGTAGAGGCCATTCGGCCCTTCGAGCCTGCACCGCCATTCAATATGATCATGGCTGATCATCCAACTCAGTATCCCGTACCTGCCTTCTCTCCATACGCCCTGATCCCTTTAGCCACAAGGGCCACATCTAACTCCCTCTTAAATATGGCCAATGAACTGGCCTCAACTACCTTCTGTGGCAGAGAGTTCCACAGATTCACCACTCTCTGTGTGAAAAATAATTTTCTCGTCTCGTCCTAAAAGACTTCCCCCTTATCCTTAAACTGTGTGACCCCTTGTTCTGAACTTCCCCAACATCGGAAACAATCTTCCTGCATCTAGCCTGTCCAACCCCTTAAGAATTTTGTAAGTTTCTATAAGATCCCCCCTCAATCATCTAAATTCCAGCGAGTACAAGCCGAGTCTATCCAGCCTTTCTTCATATGGAAGTCCTGCCGTCCCAGGAATCAGTCTGGTGAATCTTCTCTGTGCTCCCTTTGTGGCAAGAATGTCTTTCCTCAGATTAGGAGACCACACGATACCGTGAAAACACACACGATACATGAAACATGAAATTAAACTGATAATCGGGGGATGTGCAAAGATTGGGGGGGGGGGGGATCAGTCTACCCCACGACAGAAGGGGGAGGACTTGTATAGTTTGATACAGTTGTACAGGGCTCTGGAGAGACCACATCTGGAGTATTGTGTATAGATTTGGTCTCCTAATTTGAGGAAGGACATCCTTGTGATTGAGGGAGCCCAGCGTAGGTTCACCAGATCGATCCCTGGGATGGCGGGACTGTCATATGAGGAAAGATTGAAAAGACTAGGCTTGTATTCACTGGAGTTTAGAAGGATGAGGGGGGAACTTATAGAAACATATACAATTATAAAAGGACTGGACAAGCTAGATGCAGGAAAAATGTTCCCAATGTTGGGCGAGTCCAGAACCAGGGGCCACACAGTCTTAGAATAAAGGGGAGGTCATTTAAGACTGAGGTGAGAAAAAACTTTTCCACCCAGAGAGTTGTGAATCTGTGGGATTCCCTGCCACAGAGGGCAGTGGAGGCCAAATCACTGGATGGATTTAAGAGAGAGTTAGATAGAGCTCTAGGGGCTGGTGGAGTCAGGGGATATGGGGAGAAGGCAGGCACGGGTTATTGATTGGGGACGATCAGCCGTGATCACAATGAATGGCGGTGCTGGCTCGAAGGGCCGAATGGCCTCCTCCTGCACCTATTTTTTATGTTTCAATGATAGCCACAGGGAAGAAGGACCTTCTGTGGCAATAGGTGCAGGAGGAGGCCATTCAGCCCTTTGAGCCAGCACCGCCATTCAATGTGATCACGGCTGATCATCCCCAATCAGTTCCCCGTTCCTGCCTTCTCCCCATATCCCCTGACTCCACTATCTTTAAGAGCCCTATCTAGCTCTCTCTTGAAAGCATCCAGAGAACCGGCCTCCACCGCCCTCTGAGGCAGAGAATTCCACAGACTCACAACTCTCTGTGAGAAAAAGTTTCTCCTCGTCTCCGTTCTAAATGGCCGACCACTTATTCTTAAACTGTGTGTGTGTGGCCCCCGGTTCTGGACTCCCCCAACATCGGGAACATGTTTCCTGCCTCTATCGGGTCCAATCCATTAATAATCTTATATGTTTCAATAAGATTCCCTCTCATCCTTCTAAACTCCAGAGTGTACAAGCCCAGCCGCTCCATTCTCTCAGCGTATGACAGTCCCGCCATCCCGGGAATTAACCTGGTGAACCTACGCTGGGCTCCCTCAATAGCTAGAATGTCTTTGGAGTGTGGGAGGAAACCTAAAATCTTGGAGAAAACCCATGGGATATTTTCACAGTCGCCCTGCATAACAAAATAGTGAGAAAGGTAGACAAAAGTGCTGGAGAAACTCAGCGGGTGCAGCAGCATCTATGGAGCGAAGGAAATAGGCAACGTTTCTGGCCGAAACCCTTCTTCAGACTGATGTGGGTGGGGTGGTGGGGGGGGGCTGGAAGAAGTAAGGAAGAGGCGGAGACAGTGGGCTGTGGGAGAGCAGGGAAGGGGAGGGGAAAGAAGGAGAAAGTAGGGGCTACCTGAAATTGGAGAAGCCAATGTTCATACCGCTGGGGTGTAAACTACCCGTGAAATATGAGGTGCTGCTCCTCCAATTTGCGGTGGTCCTCACTCTGGCCATGGGGGAGGCCCAGGACAGAAAGGTCGGATTGGGAATGGGAGGGGGAGATGAAGTGCTGAGCCACCGGGAGATCAGGGTTGGTTAATGCGGACTAAGGCGGAGGTGTTGGGTGAAGCGATCGCCAAGCCTGCGCCTGGCCTCACCAAAGCAGAGCTGCTGACACCTAGAGCAGCGGATGCAGTAGATGAGGCTGGAGGAGGTGCAGGTGAACCTCTGCCTCACCTGGAACGACTGCTTGGGTCCTTGGATGGAGTGGAGGGGGGGAGGTAAATCGACAAGTGGTGCATTTCCTGCGGTTGCAAGGGAAAGTACCAGGGAAGGGGTGGTTTGGGTGGGAAGGGACGAATTGACCAGGGAGTTACGGAGGGAGTGGTCACTGCGGAAAATCAGTGAGTTATGGAGAAAACGGGTTTAACTAATTGACCTGACGAGATTTTGTTAAAGATCTCGAGACTTGTCAATCCTCATTTCACTATCCTTTCAGCATGATGAATGCCAAACATATATATATATTTATTATATATATATATTATATATATACAGTATGTGACAGATCAACATGGACTTTAAATAAATGTACTTAAAATCTGTTCAGGTTTCCAGTGACATTTACTTCTGGAACACCAGTACCACTCAATTTAATTTAGTTTAAGTTTTAGTTTAATGTACATTTTTTAGTTTAGAAAATAGACAATAGACAATAGGTGCAGGAGTTGAGGCCATTCGGCCCTTCCAGCCAGCACCGCCATTCACTGTGATCACGGCTGATCGTCCCCAATCAGTTCCCCGTTCCTGCCTTCTCCCCATATCCCCTGACTCCGCTATCTTTAAGAGCCCTATCTAGCTCTCTCTTGAAAGCATCCAGAGAACCGGCCTCCACCGCCCTCTGAGGCAGAGAATCCCACAGATTCACAACTCTCTGTGAGAAAAAGTGTTTCCTCATCTCCGTTCTAAATGGCCGACCCCTTATTCTTAAACTGTGTGTGTGGCCCCTGGTTCCGGACTCCCCCAACATCGGGAACATGTTTAGTTAATTTTAATTGCAGTCTAGTTAAATTGAGGATTAGGTTAGTCTAGTTTAATTGAGGTTTAGGCTGTTCTTCGTCTCCTTGCGTACGGCGTGCACAGCCTAAAGTTGTCGTACAACTTGTTCTATTTGATCTTATTAGATTGCAATCGTCGAAACAGGGCAGACCACGTGAAGGTTGAAATCTCCCACGTTTAGTTTAATTGGTTTAATTTAATTGAGGTTAGTTTAATTGAATGGCATGTTGGCCTTTATAACAAGAGGAGTTGAGTATAGGAGCAAAGAGGTCCTTCTGCAGTTGTACAGGGCCCTAGTGAGACCACACCTGGAGTATTGTGTGCTGTTTTGGTCCCTAATTTGAGAAAGACATTCTCGCGAGCCCAGCGTAGGTTCACCAGGTTAATTCCGGGATGGCGGGTGTCATATGCTGAGAGAATGGGAGCGGCGGGCTTGTACACTCTGGAGTTTAGAAGGATGAGAGGGGTTCTCATTGAAACATATAAGATTGTTAAGGGCTTGGACACACTAGAGGCAGGAAACATGTTCCCGATGTTGGGGGAGTCCAGAACCAGGGGCCACACACACACAGTTAAGAATAAGGAGTAAGCAATTTAGAACGGAGACGAGGAAACACTTTTTCTCACAGAGAGTGGTGAGTCTGTGGGATTCTCTGCCTCAGAGGGCGGTGGAGGCCGGTTCTCTGGATGCTTTCAAGAGAGAGCTAGATAGGGCTCTTAAAGATAGCGGAGTCAGGGGATATGGGGTGAAGGCAGGAACGGGGAACTGATTGGTGATGATCAGCCATGATCACAGTGAATGGCAATGCTGGCTTGTAGGCTGAATGGCCTCCTCCTGCACCTAGTGTCTATTGTCTATTGTCTATTGAAGTTTAATTTAATTGAGGTTAGTTTAATTGTTCAGTTTAGTTTAAGTTTAGTTTACTATAATGGATGTTTAATTTAATTGAAATTTAGTGTTATGTATGAAATTTTATTAACATATTGGACATCTTGGTACAGAGGAGGAGACTGATGGTGGCATTCAGAATAAATGTTTGTTATCTCGAGTGTCCGAGTTATTTAAAGTCTGTTCCAAGCACCAAATACACAACAATTAGTTTAATTGAAGTTTTGTTTAATTGTGGTTTAGTTTGTTCAAGAAGGAACTGCAGATGCTGGAAAATCGAAGGTAGACAAAATTGCTGGAGAAACTGAGCGGGTGCAAGACCCTCTGAGTTTCCCCAGCAATTTTGTCTACCTTGCGGTTTAGTTTAATTGTTCAGTTTAGTTTAGTTTACTAGCATTGATGTTTAATTTCATAGTTTAATTTAAAACTGTACAAGGCATTGGTGAGGCCAATTCTGTACAATTTCTGCTCGCCTAATTATAGAAAAGATGTCAACAAAATAGAGAGAGTACAGAGGAGATTTACTAGAATGTTGCCTGGGTTTCAGCACCTTAATTACCAAGAAAGGTTGAACAAGATAGGTCTTTATTCTTTGGAGCGCAGAAGGTTAAGGGGGGACTTGATAGAGGTCTTTAAAATGATGAGAGGGATAGACAGGAGAGTTGACGTGGATAAGCTTTTTCCATTGAGAGTAGGGAAGATTCAAACAAGAGGGCATGATTTGAGAATTAAGGGACAGAAGTTTAGGGGCAACATGAGGGGGAACTTCTTTACTCAGAGAGTGGGAGCTGTGTGGAATGAGCTTCCAGTGGAAGTGGTGGAGGCAGGATCGATTTTATCATTTAAAAAATAAATAGGATAGGTATATGGACAGGAAAGGAATGGAGGGTTATGGTCTGAGTGCAGGCAGATGGGACTGGGTGAGAGTAAGTGTTCGGCACGGACTAGAAGGGCTGTGCTGTCATTGTGATATGGTTATATGGTTATATAATAGTTTAGTTTAATAGTTTAATTTAATAGTTTAATTTAGTTCAAGTTCAAGTGAGTTTATTGTTTTGTGTCCCTGACAGGACAATGACATTCTTGCTTTACTTCAGCACAACAGAACATAGTAGGCATTGACTACAGAACAGATCAGTGTGTCCATATACCATTATATAAATATATACACACATGAATAAATAACTTGGAAACTTGGAAAACTTTATTGTCATTCAGACCTTGCGGTCTGAACAAAATTTCATTGCCTGCAGTCATACATATAGTAAATAACAAAACACACAATAGACACATATTTTTAACATTCCACAGTGAGTTCAACGACACTCCTCACTGTGATGGAAGGCAAAAATCTTGTCTTTGTCTCTTCCCTTCTTCCTCTTCCTCTTCCTCTGGCGCTGAGGCGATCCGGGCATCCGATGTTGTGACCGCACCGGGTGATGTAAGTCAGTCCCGTGGGTGGAAACCGCGCTCCGTGAGCGGGGGGAGGGGGGGGGAGGAGGGAGTTTGGGGCGGTTCAACTTCCGCGGCCCGGGGCGGTCGAAGCTGCCGAAGCTGCCGCCCTCAGTCCTGCGGACGCAGTGTTCCGCGGGAGCTCAGGAAAAACAGGTAACAACCCGTGACCCACGAACTCCCGACGATTGTCGTCACTGGGCCCTGCCGGGCCGCGGATCTCCGACGTCGCTGCCACCGCCTCCGGGAAGCCGCCAGGCTCGATCGGGCCGCCGGAACTCCTGAACCGACGCAGCCCGAAGTCGGCCAGCGCGCTGGTCAAGTCATGGCTGGCTCTGCTACGGAGCCTCGGGTCGGTCGCAGTTGGGAGGCCGTGCTCCGCGAATAGGCCTCAATCCTCAGAGCAGACGGAGACGGAGGATACGACAAGACAAGTAGCGTCTCCCCCAAAACAGGAAGTGACTAGAACGTTTCTCCACCCCTTCCCACACCATTCACTAATAATCTCAAAACAACGCTAAAAAACAAGACAGAAAACAACAAATAAAAGAATAAAAACGACGGACTGAAGGCGAGCCGCTGCTGCAGGGACCGCGCCACCACTCCAGGAAACTGATTAATGTGCCAATTACAGATCTATGGGCTTTTAAATGTTCAGAGTTTTGTCGAGGCAAGTTTAATAGCCTGATGGCTGTGGGAAGTAGTATTCCGAACTTGGTATGTTGCAGTTTAATAGTTTAATTTAATAGGCAGTTTAATAGTTTTGTTTCTATGTAGTTTAATAGAAGTTATTTAATAGTGTTTTTTTTAATTGTAGACTATAGTCTGTTTTGGACTGTTTTTTTCTCTTATTTTTATACACCATGTTCTTTGGGTATTGAAACTTAAATTTTATTTGTTGTTTAATGTTATGAATGGATTGGAAGTTGCAAACCAACATGTGTTGGCTTTATGTGCAAAGATCAATAAAATACATTATGATATTAAAAGATAATTTAATAGTTTAATTTATTAGTTTAATTAGGTTAGTTTAATAGTTTAAATTTAGTTCAAAGTTCAAGTGAGTTTATTGTCGTGTGGTCCCTGACAGGACTAATGGAAATTCTTGCTTTTGTCGAGCCAAAACAGGACT